>SKCR01008251.1:0-31746 GCA_019454045.1 Zanthoxylum bungeanum | reverse complement strand
AAACCACTATCAACGCAAATATTTTCATGAACTTAGTTCTCTATTGATTTTTTGTATGTGGCCAATGCTTGATCCGTTGACGTGATCAATATGTCCGACTTTGGCCCATTCACTCAAACACTGGGAACATCAAGTCAGTCACATAATTTTCGATTTCATGAGCTTTTTTAATCGTGGACATTAAAAAAACTATAAGAGAGGTAAAAGTAAAGAATCCGCAAATATTAGAGAAGTGGAGCGTAAGAGTCCCATTAGGGTTTTATTTTTTACGAGGTGTAAAAAGGAAGAATCAATATATGATAAAGGTATGCAAAAACTCCATAACGTAGCATATTAATTAGCAAAGTTTTCTTAAGAAAAAAAAAGAGTGCCTCTATTATTAGCCTCACCAAAAAGAAAATTCTTATTGGCTTAAATATTGAAAAAAAATTATCGTAACAATTCTGCTAATCCTTGATAGTTTATTATTTTACATATTTCAGGAAATACGACGTGTTGATTTCCTAAGAAGATAGGAATTCAACTCTTTGTATGGAATTCAAATTAAAAATGCTCTATTCTTTTATTAACAAGAATTCGCTTGATAACGATTACGTGTCCGTGTTGGGCGGGATGTGTTATTTACTATTTTTAATATGCATTATTCAATCAAAATTATTAAATAAAAACCAAGCAAATCATGAATTAAATACAAACACAAATATTTAAAAAAACCTGGAAAAGTGTTGTGATTCTCTAATCACTCTAGAGTGTATTTGAGGAAAACCTGAAACCTTCTATTACTTACAAGAATATAATTACAAGTGTTTAAACTTGAGAAAAAACCTCACTTCATTCTCTCTAGTTTACAACTTTGGGATGATCTTAAACTCACTGGAAAGCCTTGTATTTATAGTACAAGTTTTGGCTCAAAATCTGCCACAAATCACTCCCTAATTTTTTGCCACCAATTGCTGCTAATTTTGTGGCCACCAAACCACCAAAAGTTAGCATGTCTTCTTCCTCCAAGTTTCAACTCCACCTAAAGTTGGCTTGGAGTCTTCTCATGATTGCATGGCAGCTTGTTGATTGTTGATGCTTGCTGGAAAAGATATCATTATTGCATGACTCATGCATGTTGGTTCTCACAATTCTCCCCCTCCAGCTGTATCTGAAACAATCATCATCTGACAGCTATCCCGGCTATGTCTCTGCACAACTCTAGCTTGTCTCGAGTGACCACTTTCGTTAACATGTCGGCTGGATTCTCATCTGTATGGATTTTCACTAGTCGCAGCAGTTGTTGATCCATCACCTCGCGTATCCAATGATAGCGAATACTGATGTGCTTCATCCGAGAATGATACATTGAGTTCTTGCTCAAGTCCAGAGCACTCTGACTGTCACAATGTATCTTGAATTCTGTTTGCTTGATCCTTAACTCTTGGAGAAAATGCTTTAGCCACAACATTTCCTTTCATGCCTCAGCTATAGTAATGTATTCAGCTTCTGTTGTGGATAATGCAATACACCTCTACAATCTTGACTGCCATGACACAGCTCCCCCTGCAAAAGTGTAGATGAAACCTGATGTAGATTTCCTACCATCAAGATCTTCTGCCATATCTGAATATGTATAGTCTTCCAAGATTGGATTAGCTCCCCCATAGCACAGACGAAACTTCGATGTACCCTTTGTTGATTTCTATGATTAGTCCCAAGATCATAATGAACAAAGAAATGCGAATGAATGACGAAGAAATATGATGGAAACATACTTACAACGATCGGATTTGGATTTGTTGATGAACGAAATTTTTTTCTTACAAGCAGTCCAAGATTCGGCCAAGGCAATCCACAATGCTCCAAGCTTTGTTTTTGTCTTTCCAAGCTCTTGAATAGGTTTCCCTAATCACCTTGTATGATCCCTTGAAGAGTGCTAGCTCAAAGGAAGATTTTGCAACAAAATCCTTTGTATATCCTTCAATGAAACTCACGCCAAAATGAATGAAAATGGGAAAGATTTTACTTCACTGGTTTCGGCTATTTTGGAGAGAGATGAGGGATATTTTCTTTTCTTTTCTTGGCTTCTCAAACCGTAAAAAGAATAAGAAAAATCAAATACCAAATACAGTGTTAGGTGCCAAAAAGTCAAAGCCAATTTTGGCTCCAATTTTGCAATAAATGGCCTCAACTACTTGCATCATGAATAGTGACAACATGTCACTCAAATTTTTGACATCTATCACTAATCAATGACAAGTGATGTGACTCGCGATGTGACTTGTGGGCCCCACTCAAATTCGAAACGCGAGTGGGCCCGCAAACGCTAATTCTAAATTAACGAACTTCCGTCGCGACGCAATTAAATAATTAAGCCTAGCGAAATTACTATTCACGTCCCTAACGAATCAATTCTAAATTAACTCGTTTGCCCGAATTAAAATCCAATTTTAATTCCGCGTCGAAATCCAATTTCGTTTAATATATCGAATATATTATTGTCGATTAATTCCAAATTAATCTTTCTCTCTCTTCAAATAGTACTTTATCCAAGATAAAGTGTCTCCGTAATTAATCCCAGATTAATTATGCTCGGATCATACGTCATCGGTGAATCTTCGGGAAGCGACCCAAGAGATCCCTGGATATGTTGGCAGTAAATACGGTCGTCGGACTATCCGAACACGTGTGTACCTCGTACTACGTTTTTACCGATTTACGAGACAAGGTTGGCTTCTAGCAAAGCGCCATGCCTACCCAATTCTCCTAAAAATATTCTTACTGGAATATACGATCTATATCAGGCGTAGTATACCATGGTATTTTGTATTGCGATCCAGTATCAAATGTCACGTGCAAGGCCTGGGGCTGGAAAATGTCTGCCCCGTACGAAGCACATATCGGATATCATGCAACTAGTCTCTTTGAATCGGATAATCATGACCTTGTCATATTATCCCGATGGTTCTAACACAATTGATAACCAGTTCTGAATCTCTGCGTGATCATCATCTCCATATGTCTGAAGTGATACTTCCGTCTTGACATCACATCCAATACACTACGATTCCCAATAAACCCAGAAGAGGCGTACACATAACCTGTTAAAGCCCTGGACGACCAAAACCAAAGTTTACCGATTGTCGCAAGTACTAGCGATGCAAGTCTCAGGTTAAGACCAAAAACATCTACCCTGAAGCGGACTCCCATAGACACATATACATCTTACCAATGGGATTCCGCAGGGTCTATCCAGAGCGAAGCTGTTTTCCGTACCATCGGTAAAACACAACCTCCTATCGCACTTGCATAAGTATACAATACTTAAATATATGAGAACTATGTCGTTATGCCCTCACAACGCGCACAAGTGCAATACTAGTCTATTCCGCATTATCGATGTCCAATCTCGATAATACTACGACTAGGGATATTTAATGATTAAACCTTTATGGATTGATACTGTCTCATATCATCTCAATCCGGATTTAATCATAAGACTTTTACCATTTATATATCAAAGTAAATAAATTACAAAACGGTAAAAGGCAATTTCATTACAACACAGTTAATTTTGTACAAAAACATAATGTCTTTTACAAACAGTGACGCTATGGGTCATAACTGTCCAACAATCTCCCACTTGGCCTATAGCCAGTCACTCAAGCATCTAATACCTGAACTATGTACATGTCGCTCAAACTTTTGCTGAGGTATAGCTTTCGTCAGCGGATCTGCTATGTTTTCATCTGATGCGACCTTCACATCGCCACGATGTATGATCTCTCGAATCAGATGGAAACGTCAAAGAACATGCTTGGATCGTTGATGAGACCGCGGTTCCTTAGCCTGTGCTATAGCCCCGTTATTGTCACAATACAATAGAACGGGCTCAGCTGCTAACGGAACTACTCCTAATCCAATTAGGAATTTTCGGATCCAAACTGCTTTATTTGTTGCTTCAGCTGCAGCAATGTACTCTGCTTCTGTTGTTGAATCGGCAACAGTCTCTTGCTTGGAAGATTTCCAGCTCACTGCTCCGTTATTCAAACAAAATATGTACCCAGATTGTGACTTACAGTCGTCTTTGTCGGTTTGGAAACTTGCATCGGTATACCCAGTTACCTCAAGTTCTCCATCTCCATAGATTAAGAAAGCATCCTTAGTTCGTCTAAGATACTTTAGGATATTCTTAACCGCCATCCAGTGACCTTCACCTGGATCGGCCTGATAGCGACTACACATGCTCAAAGCATATGAGACATCAGGTCGCGTACATATCATGGCATACATGATCGATCCGACTGCCGAGGCGACGGTATCCGACTCATGTTGTCTCTCTCATCTTGAGTTTTAGGACACATGTCCTTAGATAGATAGACGCCATGTGACACTGGCAACAGTCCTCTCTTGGACTGATCCATGTTGAATCTCTTCAACACTTTGTCAATGTACGTGCTCTGGGAGAGTCCAAGCAGCTTTCTAGATCTATCCCGATAGATCTTTATTCCCAGAATAAAGCTGCTTCTCCCAGATCTTTCATGGAGAATTTCAATGAAAGCCAAGCTTTCACCGACGTTATCATGGGAATGTCATTGCCTATAAGCAATATATCGTCAACATAAAGGACAATAAAAGTCATTGCTCTCCCACTAACCTTCTTATATACACAAGGATCATCTTCGTTTTGAATGAAATCATATTCTTTTATGATCTCATCAAAACGTTGGTTCCATGACCTCGATGTTTTCTTCAGTCCATAAATGGACCGATTTAACTTACAAACCTTGTTTGCAAGTCTAGGCATGATAAAACTGTCAGGCTGTTGCATATAAACATCCTCTGAAAGGTTTCCGTTAAGGAAAGCGGTTTTAACGTCCATCTGCCATATCTCGTAATCGAAATATGCAGCAATTGCAAGCATTATCCGAATAGATTTAATCATGGCAACGGGTGAGAAAGTTTCATCGTAATCGACACCATGTCGTTGACGATACCCTTTCGCAACAAGCCTAGCTTTGTACGTTTGTACGTTGCCATCCATGTCGGTCTTCTTCTTGAAGACCCATTTGCATCCAATAGGCTTTACGCCTTCTGGTGCATCAACCTGTGTCCAAACTTGGTTGGTGTACATTGAGTCCATTTCGGACTTCATGGCATCTTGCCATAAAGCGGAATCGACATCTTGTATCGCTTCCTCATACGTAGCTGGTTCATTATCCTCAATGAGATTAATATCTATATGAGGTGAGATCAGAAACCCATACCTCTCAGGTTGTTTCCTGACTCTCTCCGACCTACGCGGTCCTTGTGTAATAGAAGATTGTGGTACAGTCTCATCCCGGATGGATTGTTCTTGTTCCGTTGAGGATTCTGTGCCGGGAACAGTATCACTCCGATTTTCATCGAGTTCTAATTTCCTCCCACTAACCACTGCATTTAGGAATTCCTTCTCAAGGAAAACTGCATGTAGAGCAACAAATACTTTGTTCTCTCGTGGTTGATAGAGGTAGTATCCTTTGGTTTCCCTAGGATATCCTACGAATAGGCATTTATCCGATTTGGGTTCAAGTTTGGTACCTTCCAAACGTTTGACGTATGCCCAGCATCCCCAAATCTTCAGGAATGAGAAACCTGGTTTCTTTCCTTGTCCATATCTCATATGGTGTCTGTTGTACAGACTTTGACGGAACCTTATTCAAAATAAGAATTGCACTGTTTAATGTATATCCCCAGAAGGAAATAGGTAGCTCAGTGCGACTCATCATAGACCTAACCATGTCCACCAAAGTTCGGTTTCTCCGTTCGGACACACCGTTTAACTGCGGTGTTCCAGGAGGAGTCCACTGTGAAAGAATACCATATTCTTTCAAGTAATCTAGAAACTCATTGCTCAAGTATTCGCCACCACGGTCCGACCGTAATGTCTTTATACTCTTGCCGGTCTGTTTTTCAACTTCGTGTCGAAACTCTTTGAATTTCTCAAAAGTTTCCGACTTGTGTCTCATAAGATACACATAACCATAACGTGATGCATCATCCGTAAAGGTTACGAAGTATTCGTATCCACCTCTAGCCTGGCTAGACATGGGCCCACATACTCACTATGAACGAGGGCTAACAGTTCAGTGGCGCGTTCACCCTTACCGCTAAAAGGTGATTTAGGCATTTTGCCTAATAAGCAAGATTCACAGACGTCATATGAATTTGGATCAAATCCGTCCAAGTACCCACTCTTCGAAAGTGTGGATATGCGAGTCTTGTTTATGTGTCCCAGACGACAGTGCCACATATAAGTTTCATCATATTACTCATTTTGAGCCTTTTGTTTGTTGTATTATATGTTCGAGATTGATTTATATTCAAAATATAAAGACCATTATTTGCATCAGCAGTGCAAATTTCTACATCATTTTTTATATAAGTAACACCCAGTGTTGCGAAATACAAAAGTATACCCAGATTGGGTTAACATAGATACAGAAATAATATTCCTAGTCAAACTAGGTACATAATAACAGTCATTAAGTTCAAGTACATGCCCCGAGGGCAGTTCTAAAACAAAAGTGCCAACGGCCAAAACGGCGACTGGTGCCCCATTTCCGACGCGTAGATCAATCTCCCCTGAGGCCAGTCTCCTGCTAATCCGCAGATCCTGCACATCAGTACATATGTGAGTACCACAACCAGAATCAAAAATCCAATTTTTAAAACTAGAAATAGTCATGTTTATCTCAATAACAAACATACCTGAAGCCGGTGCCTTGCCCGCTTTAATCTCCTTCTGGAGTGCCTTGTACTCGCGGCAGTCACGTTTCCAGTGACCCCGCTTGCCGCACTGGAGGAAAACATCCTGAGATTTGTCCTTAGGCTTCCCAGAAGCCTTTGACGATTTGGCCTTGCCCTTTCTTTTATGCTTCTTTTTCTTCACACCTCCAGTCGCCTTGGGCCCAGCCCTCGGTGTCTGAGATGTCGAAGCAAAGTGCGCCTCGCGCTTGTTGCCCTTAAGCATCTCCTTTTCAGCTTCCTTGAGAATTGATAACAACTCTCCAAGAGTATCATCAGTGTTCATCAGGTTATAGCTGATGATGAACTGTTTCCAAGTGTCGGGGAGAGATTGCAAGATCATATCTATGGTAATCTCAGCCTCTAAGACTATCCCCATCTTAGCCAGCTCATCTATGTCAGCAATCATCTGTACCACATGGGATTCAACAGACATGCCTTCTGACAAACGTGTACGGAAGAGCTTCTTCACTAACTCATATCTCTGCGACCTTCGGTTAGATCGGTGAAGATCGTGCAACCTCGCCAACATGTTATAAGGATCCAAGTCCATGTTCTGTCGACGGAAATGCTGAGTCATGGCAGCAAGCATAATTGACTGAGCAGTTTCACAATCATCACTGTGAGTCTTCCAAAGCTCCAGCTCAAGTAGCTCATCAGGTTTGGGCTTAGGCCCAAGAGGTCTCTGTATAGTATATAGCAGCCTCTCGGCTCCAAGGACAATCCTCAGATTCATTTCCCAATCGGCAAAGTTCGTGCCCTTAAAGACATTTTCGCCCATGATAATGTCTCGGACATTTCCATTTCTTGTCATCTTGATTACGATAGTCTAACTATCTAATCAACGATATATGGGTACAGTCTAACTGTTACAAGAAAAATAACATTATATTAGTCCAACTAATAAAATAATTTTGACGAAATAATATGAAAGCGCGTAAAGCTAAGTATCTGAATGAAATTGCAAATTCAATACTAGCCTCCCACTATTTTTCGGCGAGCCTCTAACCCTCTGTCGAGTACTCGGGAAACCCAGTTTCCTAGTGGGCTAGGATCCCGTTAAATAACACACAACCTTGACTTTGGTCAACAAGCTGTATGATATTTAACTAGGTAGATCTCGAAGATCAATTGGATTTATCCAATTCCTAGATCCGGTAGGTGGACATCCAAGTCCGAAACATATGTAAAATACATATGCCAATATATCCAATATATTTGCCTAACCTTTTTCCTCTGAATCAACTAAGCCTTGGCTTTGGCACAACAAGCTTAATGATTCCAGTTAAGCGGGACCCATTGACATGGAAAGTTTCGTAATCAATGTCGATGGACAAGAAGTGATCTTGACTTTGGCCAACAAATCACAACTTGGACAAGACACCGATATGGAACAAAACTCTCATGATTCAAACACATCCGCAATTGACATAGGTCTTGACTTTGGCCAACAAACCATTGCCAACTTTGGATCTTGAGTAAGAATCACTCAACGGAAGGAAATAACGCTTAATATGTTTTGAGGGTTTTTCGCGTAAATTGGCAACCAATTTATTATCTTTGTTAAGGTCTCATCATACACCCTTAAGCATGCTTCTAAAACATTATAAGGCGCGGAAAGTAAATTAATAACGATATGCGGATGGATATTTAAACAGATTGTTCCTAGAACAAATCGCTCACTTTCCTCTCCCCGGCCAGCACTATTCTACTTCTACCCAATTACATAATACAATAATAGAAACCTCATTAACATTGATGGGAATTAGGTGAGAAGAGAATACAAAGAAATAATAAAAGAGAAGGCTGGACACGCAGGTCCAATTTATAAATTCCAAATTTACAATAATTTCCAAAATTACCCTTTCCCTTCTAATATCCATCCGATATACGCTATTCATACAACACATCCATATATTCATTCATAGCATGCATTACAACCAATCTAATCCAATTAATTAGTCTTTAATTATGTGACCATCCAATGTTCAAACAATGATTTGATTTTACACTGTCCAACTCTGTTTGAGAATAAGTACTCAAAGTACGAATTCTTGAATTATATCGAACTACTCGTTAAATCTAATTTAAGTCGTATTCAATACTAATTCAATATTTAATTCCAAATTAAATATTTACATTTTTAATGCGCTTTAACGACTTAGATTCCAAATCTAATCCTATCGGGTCTCAAAGCCCAACTAACATCCAATGTTTGTTTAATTAAAGTCCGATGGGCTTTCAATTGATTTCATGAGGCATGGGCTTTGGTCAATATGGGTCAAACCCAATCACCAAGCCCAATTGAGGAATCACCCTCATATGCCAAAAAACCAATATCAAGCCCATAAGGCCCAATTAAACTTTAAAGCACATTTATTACATTTGGACTTAATGGAATGATTTAGGTCCAATTTGGATCCAATCCAATTGGCCTAAACCAATTTGGCCCAACCATAACCATTATGCCCAAATATAATAATTTCAAGCCCAATTAAAATTAAGCCCATTAACCAAATTTTAAAAAATTTCAAATTTTATAACTTAGTTAATAAAAGTGTAATACATCAATTAATTTAACTAAATCAATATTTCCAAAATACAATTTACCAATTAATTATGTATTTATTCAATTATTTTCCAACAATTTTTGAATTAAAATCAAGTCCATACATGCCATATAGCTCTCGGCCAAGGTAAGGTTTTAAGTCCGATTTCATTTTTCAATCCGATCAAATTACAAATCGACTTTTCATTCGTTCCAACTCATCCAATGATCATTAAAACAAAATTTTCCAAGAGCCTAGGGTAGTAGATACATTCGGCCAAGCCTCATGGTGGGGGAAATTTTGATCCAATCACAATTTGTTGAAATTGATCCAATCATATCTCATTTCATCAACATACAAGCATACTCAACCATTCAATTTAATCAAATCATGCTCACATGGATTTTCCCCAAATTTTACCCTAATACATTTCATGCTCATTTTAGGCTCTGATACCATTGTTGATTTCTATGATTAGTCCCAAGATCATAATGAACAAAGAAATGCGAATGAATGACGACGAAATATGGCGGAAACACACTTACACGATCGGATTTGGATTTGTTGATGAACGAAATTTTTTTTTCTAAGCAGTCCAAGATTCGGCCAAGGCAATCCACAATGCTCCAAGCTTTGTTTTTGTCTTTCCAAGCTCTTGAATAGGTTTCCCTAATCACCTTGTATGATCCCTTGAAGAGGCTAGCTCAAAGGAAGATTTTGCAACAAAATCCTTTGTATATCCTTCAATGAAACTCACGCCAAAATGAATGAAAATGGGAAAGATTTTACTTCACTGGTTTCAGCTATTTTGGGGAGAGAGGAGGGATATTTTCTTTTCTATTTCTTGGCTTCTCAAACCGTAAAAAGAATAAGAAAAATCAAATACCAAATACGGTGTTAGGTGCCAAAAAGTCAAAGCCAATTTTGGCTCCAATTTTGCAATAAATGGCCTCAACTACTTGCATCATGAATAGTGAAAACATGTCACTCAAAGTTTTGACATCTATCACTAATCAATGACAAGTGATGTGACCCGCGATGTGACTTGTGGGCCCCGCTCGAATTCGAAACGCGAGTGTGCCCGCAAACACTTCCTGGCTCGGTTTCGCTAATTCTAAATTAACGAACTTTCGTCGCAACGCAATTAAATAATTAAGCCTAGCGAAATTACTATTCACATCGCTAACGAATCAATTCTAAATTAACTCGTTTGCCCGAATTAAAATCCAATTTTAATTCCGCGTCGAAATCCAATTTCGTTTAATATATCGAATATATTATTATTGTCGATTAATTCCAAATTAATCTTTCTCTCTCTTCAAATAGTACTTTATCCAAGATAAAGTGTCTCCGTAATTAATCCCAGATTAATTATGCTCGGATCATACGTCATCGGTGAATCTTTAGGAAGCGACCCAAGAGATCCCTGGATATGTTGGCAGTAAATACGGTCGTCGGACTATCCGAACACGTGTGTACCTCGTACTACATTTTTACCGATTTACGAGACAAGGTTGGCTTCTAGCAAAACGCCATGCCTACCCAATTCTCCAGAAATATTCTTACTGGAATATACGATCTATATCAGGCGTAGTATACCATGGTATTTTGTATTGCGATCCAGTATCAGATGTCACGTGCAAGGCCTGGGGCTGGAAAAATGTATGCCTCATACGAAGCACATATCGGATATCATGCAACTAGTCTCTTTGAATCGGATAATCATGACCTTGTCATTTTATCCCGATGGTTGCAACACAATAGAGAACCAGTTCTGAATCCCTGCGTGATCATCATCTCCATATGTCTGAAGTGATACTTCCGTCTTGACATCACATCCAATACACTACGATTCTCAATAAACCCAGAAGAGGCATACACATAACCTGTTAAAGCCCTGGACGACCAAAACCAAAGTTTACCGATTGTCGCAAGTACTAGCGATACAAGTCTCAGGTTCAGACCAAATACATCTACCCTGAAGCGGACTTCCATAGACACATATACATCCTACCAATGGGATTCCGCAGGGTCTATCCAGAGCGAAGCTGTTTTCCGTACCATCGGTAAAACACAACCTCTTATCGCACTTGCATAAGTATCCAATACTTAAATATATGAGAACTATGCATTATGCCCTCACAACGCGCACAAGTGCAATACTAGTCTATTCCGCATTATCGATGTCCAATCTCGATAATACTACGACTAGGGATATTTAATGATTAAACCTTTATGGATTGATACTGTCTCATATCATCTCAATTCGGATTTAATCATAAGGACTTTTACCATTTATATATCAAAGTAAATAAATTACAAAACGGTAAAAGGCAATTTCATTACAACACAGTTAATTTTGTACAAAAACACAATGTCTTTTACAAACAGTGACGCTATGGGTCATAACTGTCCAATACCCTTGAGGTACCTGAGAATCCATTTGACTGCCTCTCAGTGTTGTTTTCTAGGGTTAGAGAGAAAACGGCTCACTACACCCACTGTGTGTGCAATATCTAGCCTGGTACATACCATTGCATACATAAGGCTTCCAATAGCTGAAGAATATGGTATCGATAACGTCTCATCTATCTCTTTCTTGGATGAGGGGCACGAACTCTTGCTCAGTTTGAAATGGTACGCTAGCGGAATGCTGACTGGTTTGGCTTTATGTATATCGAACCTCCTGATTATTCATTCAATATCTCTCATGTGAAAGCCACAACTTCTTGTTCTGTCTGTCATGAAAAATCTTCATTCCCAAAATCTGTTGAGCAGGTCCTAAGTCTTTCATGTCAAAAGACTTGGAGAGTTCCTTCTTCAGCAGGCTGATCTTCGCTGCTTCTTGTCCAACAATCAACATGTCGTCCACATATAGTAGAAGAGCAACAAAATTTCCATCTGGAAACCTCTGAATGTATACACATTGATCTGCTGCAGTTCTTTTGTATCTTTGACCCACCATGAATGAGTCAAACTTCTTGTACCACTGCCTCGGTGCTTGCTTGAGCCCGTACAAGCTCTTTTTCAGCTTGCAAATAAGGTTTTCTTTTCCTGAAACCTTGAATCCTTCTGGCTGCTCCATGTAGATTTCTTCAATCAGATCACCATGAAGAAATGTTATTTTTACATCCATTTTTTCAAGCTCCAAGTTATAACTGGCTACCAATCCTCGGATAACTCGGATTGAAGCCATTTTTACCACTGGGGAAAAATCTCATCAAAGTCAATTCCTTTTTTCTGTAAGAATCCTTTGACTACTAGCCGAACTTTATGTTTCACCACATTTCCTCTGCCATCTTTCTTGAGCTTGAACACCCATTTATTCTTCAGTACCTTCATTACATGTGGGAGCTTGACTATCTCATAAGTGTTATTTTTCTGCAGAGATTTCATTTCATCATGTATTACGTGCAGCCATTTGTCTTTCTCTTTATGAGATACAGCTTCGTTGAAGGTTTCTGGCTCCCCCTCGTCAGTAAGCAGAATGTATTCTGATCTTGAGTATCTGGATGATGGAATCCGGCCTCGCTCAGATCTTCGTACTGGAGGTTCACTGGTTTCTGGCTGTCTATTGACATCCAGATCTGAGGACGACCATGTAGCCTCTGATGGAGCAGGCTGCAGCTCCCATTGCTCAACACCACCTTCCTCATTCGGTTCTGCTTCTGGCATGTCTTGCACCCCATCATCATCTATGGCCACTCGTATTGGTGCTGGGGTTTTGTCTGGATTTGCATCAGCTTTGTCGGCACTAGAATTAGAAGACATCTTGGGCTTTTCAATGTCTTCTATTGTTTGGTCTTTAAAAAACACTACATACTTGCTTCTGATGACCTTCCTTTCCTTCGGGTCTCATAGCCTATATCCAAATTCCTCATCTCAATAGCCTATGAAGATGCATGGAGTAGTCCTTGCATCGAGCTTCTGCCTGAGCTCCTTGGATACGTGTGCAAAGGCTAAACAACCGAATGTTCTAAGGTGAGAATAACCGGAATCTCAAAGTTCAACGGTACAGATGGTGATCTGTTGATCAGGTAGTAGGTGGCACGAACAGCTTCTCCCCAGAATGCCATTGGCAGCTTAGTCATGCTGATCATGCTTCTGACTTTCTCTATAATGGTGCGGTTCATTCTTTCAGTGACACCATTATGTTGTGGGGTGCGTGGAACATTCCTTTCGTGTCGAATGCCGTGACTTCTGCAGTAGGCATCGAACTCCCTGGAAGTGTATTCGCCTCCATTATCTGTGCGAAGACACTTCAGTTTCTTCCCTGTTTCACGCTCGACCATGGCATGGAACAGTTTGAAATAGTTCAGGACTTGATCCTTTGATTTCAGAAAATACACCCATACCTTCCGAGAAACATCGTCCATGAAAGTCAGAAAGTATTTATTACCGCCTAGTGAATTCACCTCCAAGGGACCACAAACATCAGAGTACACCAGATTGAGTAACTCTGATTTTCTTGAAGAAGAGATATTGAAAGTGACTATATGTTGCTTACCAAAAAGACAGTGATTGCAAGGATCCAGGGCAGAATTTTTGGAGACAAAGATTAGATCCTTCTTTGTCAAGGTAGACAACCCCATTTCACTCATGTGACCGAGTCTCTGGTACCACAGATTTTGATAAGCCTCCGATTCAGCTACATTGAGGCTTTCTGCACAAATCTTCACATGAGTCTTGTATAGAGTTCCACAAATATATCTGTAGGAATTGCATTTTTGCATGTGAAACCCGATGATGAGTCTCAGTTGGAGGCACTACCTTTTTAGTTAAAGATATTGCGGGAAACGGTCGTCGGAAGGGAATCGGTATTTCGTTAGATCCTTATTCACTTGTTTAGCGTCAAGCTCGCTCGTTGGACCTCCGTTTTAAAGCACCTTTGGCCTAAAAAACCTAGAACCTTTTAATCTTGGCCCAAACCCACTCAACAAACCAACACAACACATAACCCACCAAGACAAAGCCCACACCACCACCATCTAGGCCCACACGCCCATCACCCTAAAATACACCCAAATTAAATTAAATATTAATTAAATAATGTAATTGAATTAAATAAAATAATTAAACCATTTACCAAATTAAATAAGACATAAAATATAATTATACCAAATTAAAATATTGTAACTTCCTAATCCAAAATATCATATACTAAATTAAAGAGATGTTATGCCTAATTAAAATCAATCCTAACCAATTAAAATTTTGTATTCCTAAACCAAGCAAATCAAATATTCAACCTTCCTAATTCACCAAATCTTGCCCCCCCCTCAATCTTTGACTTTCCTTGCTCAACATAAAATCAAATCCCTTCCTTGTGAGACAAGGGGAAGCCCTAGCCCTCCTCTATATAAACAAAGCCAAACCAAGCCTCACCCCCCTCTCAATTGACGCCCAACTCTCTCCCAATTACTTCACCCTCACGGCATCCCCTTCTCTCAAATTTCCCTAACGCCACTTGCCCCATAAGCAACCAACTTCAGCACTCCACGCCTCACAATGCATCAATAGCCAAATCACCGAGCAGCCCCTAAGCCACATTGCCATGCACCTTCGCCGATTCAATAGATCACGCCCACTGGCCCTCACCCACACGTCTTTGCCCTTCATTCAGCCACACACTTCACTTAAACCAGCAACAAACATTGCCGCCTCCCTCATGTAAGCCTTCACAAGCCTTTGATCCACTCACAAATTGTACAGATCAGCCACCTCGCCCACTCACACCTCTAGCAACCCCTCAGATCAGCACCGACTAGTAGCCCCCACGTTCACATAGCAAGCCCCCTCACAACTGACCCTTCACCATGCACAAAACTCCCACTCATGTAATCACTTCACCCCCATAAATTGCATGCCTTCAAAAGACGTCAATAGCCCTCATCCCGTAAGCCACTCACACTCACTTTACGTGGACGAAAACACACAGCACGTGAACAACATACCCCTTGACCTGCCTCACGCCCTCAACTAGCCACATTAACGCCTCAAAACTGATCCATTAAATACGATCCCACAAACTGCCTCACTGCACAACCATTTTACCACCACAAACTACCTCACTGCACAGCCCTTTAATCACCTCAAATCAGCGCCCAAAACAGTCCCCAAAACTACTCAAAACAGCACCCCGAAACCGTACAAAACAGCCCACTAACACACCTGAAACAGTAAGCAGAGAATACAGGAAAAACAGCAACAAAACGGAGGTCAAACAGAAAACAAAATAGCAAAACAGCGAGCTAAGACGTTAATCCAGTGAACCGGAAGAGTTGCGGAGTGATAACCCTTCTCACTGCCGTGAAACGCAAGTCCGAAAGTCGGTAAAAAAAGGTTAGACCTGAGGGTATTTTCCACATTCGTTTTCTGTTTTATTTTTATTATTCATTGAGTATTGTTCGCATGATTGTTCTGTTAAAATGCATGTTGTCGCCCTTGAGTAGATAAATATGCATGGATTACGAAATATTGTATGTTGTAACCTTGGAATAAAATGAAAGATGTGTCAACTCTCGCGGTATATCGGATGGAAACCCGGACTTAAACTTCATAGCCGATTCCGAATGGACGGTAGTATGATCTGTACTCGGGATACAACTCCACGTACCGCTTGAGTAAACGGCACTTTCTTTTGTTTTATGTTGCTTTGATTTATTTATTATTCGTCATTTAAATTCTGTATGTTACTTCTTTATGCACAATGCGACCGAGCGCATGGTCTTAGTAAGTCGGATTAAAGGTCCCCTATTTGGAGGGGTTAAAACCTTTTACCATGATGCTTTGCCGCGCCGGTTGATGTGTGTTCGGTTGAATGTAAGATATGTTAAATCGGGCATACTAAGTTTGATATTATTGTCTTTATTCTTTGTATGCATGATGCGATCGAGCGCATGGGCTTAGTAAGTCGGATTAAAGGTCCTCTATTTGGAGGGGTTAAAACCCTTACCACGATGCTTTGCCGCACCGGTTGATGTGTGTTCGGTTGAATGTAAGATATGTTCAATTGGGCATACTAAGTTTGATATTATTGTCTTTATTCTTTGTATGCATGATGTGATCGAGTGCATGGGCTTAGTAAGTCGGATTAAAGGTCCCCTATTTGGAGGGGTTAAAACCCTTTACCACGATGCTTTGCCGCGCCGGTTGATGTGTGTTCGGTTGAATGTAAGATATGTTCAATCGGGCATACTAAGTTTGATATTATTGTCTTTATTCTTTGTATGCATGATGCGATCGAGCGCATGGGCTTAGTAAGTCGGATTAAAGGTCCCCTATTTGGAGGGGTTAAAACCCTTTACCACGATGCTTTGCCACACCGGTTGATGTATATTCGATTGGATGTGAGATGTGTTCAATCGGATACATGAGGTCCCACATTGTGGATTTGTTTGTCTATGAATGTGTTGCATGCATCAGGTCTGGTTCCGTTCGAACGCGTTCACGAATGCCACACGAACGTGAACCTTCTGTTTACTGTTCGAAAGCCTTCTCGAACGCTACGCGAATGCGCATGCATTTTCTCAGTTTCATCATGCATCAGGTCTGGTTCCGTTCGAACGCGTTCTCGAATGCTATAAGAACGCGAACCTTCTGTTTACCGTTCGAACGCGTTATGAAACGCTACGCGAACGCGCACGCATCTTCTTAGTGTTTCATGCATCAAGTCTGGCTCCGTTCGAACGCGTTCTCGAACGCTATATGAACGTGAACCTTCTGTTTACCGTTCGAACGCGTTCTCGAACGCTACGCGAACGCGCACCCACTGAATTGAGTTATTTTCATCAGATTTCGTACATAATTGTCCCTAGTAGCTATTCCTTCGTATGATGAACCTGATTGTTTCTATGTATTATGCAAGATTGTGTAGGTGTCGTTCATCTGTATTCCTCACATGTATGAGTATAATGTGTTTATTAACTTGTATGCTTACCGTATGTTAATCTTTATGTATGCAAATTGAGACGTAGATTACATGCAAATAGACTGTATAAAAATTCGGATGTGTGTTACATGTAAATTTAGATGAACTTGTTGATGTATGCATGTGAACTTAGAAGCATGATACTCTTGGAAATAAGTGTTACTTAAGCTTGATTAAATTATTACACAAATCCTTTCATTACAAGTGACATAAGTAAGGGACCATTCTGAACCCAATGGTTTGAGGTCTTCCCTTGCGAGGGGTGAGTGCGGCCTTAAATCTCATTTTCTCGGTCCACACCGGTGGCGACTCTATTATTCTCCGGTTTAGTCTCCGCGGGCTACTCCATACTCCCGACTAGGCCACGAGCCTAGAACAGCATGCGTCGTCCAGTTCCTGTGTCCTACAGTCTGGCGACTCCACTCGGGATAGAGAATCGGCCCCGAAATATTGTCTTGTAATGTTTGGATTTATGTTCTAATTGACCGTGTCTATAGTGGATAAAATGGGGGTTTAATCAAGGGCATTTTGAGGCTAGGTAATGGTTTGGTGTCTTCCTTCATTCACTACCTTCCTAGAAGGAAAATCTGTGAAGGCACCTATATAGCCATCTACCTGTAGCCTATTGTGATGGACTAATTTGGAGGACTCGTTGTTTATTCCTGTCACCAAGCGATAATAGCCTAAGAGGCTAGGGTACTTTTTTAGTGTATAAAAAAGGGTGCGCTCACTTGGCCGCTCGAACCCTTGATTGGGGAGACCTAGTTGTGGGCCATCCTTCGCCGGTGAGAGCCTTTGTCTACCCTCTTGCGAACCCACCCATAGACCGGGTTTTTATGATTAAAGTAACAATTATTTCCTTGAGTATGTGCTTGTGGACCATCCTCATTTGGATGCAGTTGGACTATTGTCATAAATGCGAACTTGCTGGGCCATTTAAACTGGGACGAGTTCGTACCTTATGACCACTAGGCCTAAAGCTTCTGAAATGTTGATGGCCTATTCTGTAGAAATCATTGTTTTATGTTTGCATTATCTTTCTTTTATGCTTGTGTTTGGGAACATCGTCGTTTGGATCCATTTAGACCATTTGTCATGGGATATGGGCTTGTTGAGCCATTTAAACTGGGACAAGAACGTATTTTATGATGATTGGACCAAAGGCTTCTAAGTGTTGATGGGCCACTTTGTGCTTGTGTTCGGAACATTACCATTTGGATTTAGTTGGGCTCATTGCCATGAGATGTGAACTCGTTGGGCCATTTAAACTGGGACGAGTTCACTCCTATGACAGTTAGCCCAAAAGCTTCTAAAATGATAACGGGCCGATTTGTTTGAAAATTTTAGTTGATTTAGTATGTTATATATGTTACATGCATCTCATGCACCTCATGCATACATACATCATGCTGACCCTTTTGTTCAAAAAGATATCATAGATTCCCGTTGGGTTATGGAAGAGAGAAGACTCACTAAAAGACCGGTAACAGATATGAGTACTGTTGGATAATATGACCCATAGCGTCACTATTTACACAGATCATTGTGTTGTTGTAGCAAATTAACTATGTAATAAGGAAATTGCACTCTCATCATTTGTGATTAGATCACCATAGATATATAAATGAAGAGAGGTCCATATGATTAGTTCCTGGATTGAGATGATATGAGACAGTATCAGTCCACGAAGGATTAATCATTAAATATCCCTAGCCGTAGTATTATCGAGACTGGACATCGATAATGCGGAATAGGCTAGTATTGCACTTGTGTGTGTTGTGAGGGCACAACGACATATTTCTCATATATATAAGTGTTGGATACTTATGCAAGTGCGATAGGAGGTCGTGTTTCACCGATGGTACGGGAAACAGCTTCGCTCTGGATAGACCCCTCGGAATCCCATTGGTATTATGACTATGTGTCTATGGGAGGCCGAAATCAAGGTAGGTGTGTATAGTCTTAACCTGAGACTTGCATCGCTAATACTTACGATAATCGATAAACTTTGGTTTTGGTGGTAGGGGACTTTAAACAGGTTCTGAGTACACCACTTCTGGGTTTATCAGAGAGTCGTAGAGTATTGGGTGTGATGTCAAGACGGAAGTGTCACTTCAGTCATATTGGAGTTGATGTCACGCAGGATACGGTACTAGTGCTCTTGAGTGTTGCGCAACCATCGGGATATTGTGACCAGGTCATGTATATCCGATTATAGAGACTATGTTACCAGACATCCGATATATGCTTCGGACGGGGTAGACACTTATCCAGCCCCAGCCCTAGCACGTGATTATCCGATACTGGACCGATATGCACAATACAATGGTATACTACGCTTGGTATAGATCTTAATATTCTTATAAGGATATGTCCGGAATTGGGTAGACTTGGTGCTTTGCTAGGAGTCGACCTTGTCTCGTAAATCGGTAGAACGTAGTACTTGGTACGTACGTGATTCGGATACTCCGACGACCGTATTTACTGCCAACTTATCCGGAGATCTCATGGGTCGCTTCCCGATAATCCACCGATGACGCACAACTCGCACTCTTGAATAATCTGGGATTATATAGAAGAGAGAGAAAATTAATTTAGGATTAATAACGGAGATATTTTATCTAGGATAAAATATCTTCTAGAGAGAGATAACGATTAATTTGGAATTAATCGGTAATTAATATATTCGATATATTAAACGAAATTAGATTTCGACGCAGAATTAAAATTAGATTTTAATTCGGGCGAACGAATTAATTTAGAATTAATTCGTTAGCGACGTCAATAGTGAATTCGCTAGGCGTAATCATTTAATTACGACGCGACGGAAAAATCGTTAATTTGGAATTAACGAACCCGAGCCCGAGTGTGATTGCGAGCGCATTCGTATTTCGAATTCGAGTGCGGCGACGCAAGTCACATCAAGCGTCAAATCATTCGTCACATCAAGCGTCAAATCGCATGTCACTTGTGTGATGTGACTTGACAACTTGTCACTTTATTAAAGTGACTTGATGTGAATAATGATGGACTTGACATAAAGTGTAAAGCATTTGGGAGGGAAAACTTTTGGTTTTTGGCTCCAAAATTCATTTAATTTATTAGATAAAATTAAATGGAAATTGATTATTTTTTGGAAAAATATATAATCAAAAGCTTTACACCTTTTTGCAATAAGTCAACAACTTCTTCTCTCTCTACAATTTCTCTCTTTTGGTTCACGCCCAAATGGGCACAAAGCTCACTGTTTTTCATCACAAAAACCGTGACTTTGAGGGAAGCTAGAGTGGGTTTTCATGGTGGAAATTCAAGTGCTAGCACACTTACGAGTCTTGCGAAGGTGGTAGGGAGGTTCACCCATGAGCCGGGATCCGTTCGACGAGGCTTGGAGCTCCGTTTCTCATCTCAAAATTCTGTTTTGAAGGGCAGTGGACTGCTGCAGGTTCACGCATGAAGCAGTGTGCGTTTTTGGGCTTCAATTGTCTTCAAATCGACTCAACCGATCGATGTGAGTATTCCGCTACCTCCGTTGATGTGTTCACACAATGTTTTCATGTCTTGTTTGATCTTGGGACTTTAATAAAAACCAACAATGGCATCAAGAGCCTAGGTTCAAGCATGAAAAATGTAGGGCTTAAAATTTGGGTAAATGTTTGTTGAGCATGATGTGAATAAATTGATTGTTTAAGTATGCTTATAACATGTTTAATTTCATTTTGGTTGGACCAATTTGTTGAAAATTGATTTGGAATAATTTTCCCCAAAATATTGATGTTGGCCGAATTTAAAGGGAATTTTAATTCTTGGAATTTTTGATTTTGATTCATTAAATGAATTAGAATCATTTAGGATGATGTTAATTTAAGGTCAATTGGATTGAATTTTGAATTGAACATAAATCCCTAATTTTTCCCCTTGGCCGAATTGATTATGCCTTAATAAAGTCTTGGTAATTTTGATTTTTGATAATTGGATGTGTTGGAAATCATTCGGGATAAGGATTTAACATCGATTGTGAAATTAATTGGATTGAATTCGAATCGGATAAAAATCCTTCACTTGGCCGAGACCTTTAAGCATGTAAATGGGTTTGATTTTTGATTAATTTGAGTTGGACACCAATTGATGAAAATGACCATGATTAATTATGTAAATTCATGTTTTAGAAATGTTGATTTGGGTAATTGATCATGTAATACACTTTGGTAATTAAATTGGGAAAATTGGATTTTTTTTTTAAATTTAATTATTTGGGCCTTTTTTTGATATTGGGCTTCTAATGTTGTAATTGGGCCTATTGTGCTTGATTTTATCAAGTTGGGTTTAGGCCAAGTGGATTGGATCCAATTGGGCCCAAAACCTTAACCATAAAGCCCAAATGCGACTTAATGAACCTTTAAAGTTTAATTGGGCCTAATGGGCCAAGATTGATTTATGCGCTTATGGGGTAAATCCCGGATTGGACTTTGGTTATCGGTTTGACCCGAGTTGACCAAAAGTCCACGCCTTAAGAAATCAATTAAAAGCCCATTGGACTTTAATTGAATTGACGTTGGACGTTAATCGGTCTTTGAGACGCGTTACGATTAAATTTGGAATTTAAATCGTAAAAGGTTTATTAAATAAAAGTGTAATATTTAATTTGGAATTGAATAGTGAATTAGTATTAAATACATGTTAAATTTGATTTAATGATGTAGTTTAATTTAATTCATGAATTCGTACTTTGAGTACTTGTTCGCAAAAACGAGTTTGACTCGAACAAAATCAAATCGTTGTTTGAACATTGGATGATCACTTAATTATCAGATTAATTAATTTGATTAGATTGATTGATAGCATGCTTATGTGTGTGAATACGTGGTTGTGTTGAATGAATAATGTATATCGGATGGATATTAGATGGGTGGGCAATTTTAGAAATTGTTGTAATAATTCGATTTATTAAATTGGACCTGCGTGTCCAGCCTTATCACCTCTATTCTCTTGTATTCTTCTCTCTCTTCACCTATTCCCCTCTATGTATATGAGGTTTCTTTAGAAGTGTAGTGTAACGGGTAGAAGTAATACTAGTGCTAGCTTGAGTGAGAAAGGGAGAGATTTGATCTAGGATCAATGTGTAAAGTATCCATCCGCATATCATTATTATTTATTTTCATACTCGCTTTATTATGTATTTAGAATGCATGTTTAAGGGTGTATGATGATGAGACCTTAACAAAGATAATTAAATTGGTAGCCAATTTGCACGCAAAAAACCCTCGTTCTATATTAAGCGATTATCCTTCCATTGAATGATTCTTGTTCAAGATCCGATTGGCATTGGTTTGTTGGCCAAAGTCAAGACCTTGTCAATTATGGATGTATTTGAATCATGAGGGTTTTGTTCCACATCGGTGTCTTGTCCAAGTTGTGATTTGTTGGCCAAAGTCAAGATCACTTCTTGTCCAACGACATTGATTACGAAACTTTCCTTGTCAATGGGTCCCGCTTAACTGGAATCATTAGGTTTGTTGTGCCAAAGCTAAGGCCTAGATGATTCGGAGGATAAGGTTAGGAAAATGTATTAGATACATTGGCATAAGTAATATGTTTAGGACTTGGATGTCCACTGACCGGCGTAAACACACACGTATAACGCAAGCGCACGTATCGTTCAAGTAGTATAAAATATCGATCCCACGAGGACTTAATTCCTACTGTTGTTATTAATTGTTGAATCTATTTATTTACAAATATCTAATTAAATGGATAAGAGATATTGTTTGTTTGATTGGTTGAATGGCTTTACTAAATAAATAAATAAATAAAAAGACAAAGAAAATACTAAAGAAAATACAAAAGACACAAAGATCTAGGGTTGTGATTTCTTCCAATACCATTTTAAAGATGAAGTGATTATTATATAGATGGGTAAAACATTGATTTATTAACCTGGAACACGAAATTATGCGAAAGCATCTGTCGATGGTCAGACACAAATACCCAGTGTAACCCAATTGAACCATATTCCTATGTCAACCACATTATCTGGATTCATTAAGATTGAGTTCCAATTATGGCTACCCTCGCCCGACAGGTATATTCCTATCCTGTAAGGAAATCTATTAAAGGGTTATCTATCCTCAAGGAAGATCGTGGGCTATTGAGTCTAAGGTCTTAAACTTAAAATCCTTATGTCTAGTTCATTTTAAGTTTACCTAATCAATTTTATTAATGGCCAATTAATAAAAAGCATTAAGATTAAGACTCAATAAATAAATCTTTATAATACCCAAACTATAATCTAACCCTTATAAACCGGTGATATTGAAATTCATCACAACCTCAGATAACTATTTAGTTACAACACATAACTAGGACTAATAACTGAAAAATAAAAGACATAAAGTAAAAATACTGAAAAGTAAAAGACATAAAGTAAAAAGTAAAATAAATGTTAAGGTAAAAGGAATTACTTTTACTACTACTTATTTAGAAATCTCCCATAAAATAATATATAACTTGTTATAATATTACCAACCGACCAATCTGGCGGTATCCTGATTAAGTCAAATTAAGTCCAACCAGCCATATAGGCGGTAATATTTGTCCATAATCCAGCCATAAAGGCGGTACCAAAATAAATTTACCAACCGACCAATCTGGCGGTATCCTTGATTAGTCAGGTTTAAACCAGATTAAATTGAATTGCCAACCGACCAATATAGCGGTATCCTTTATTAATCAGTATTTTAAATAGTGAATATATTATTTTTAAGGGAGATTAATCTAAATAGTAACAGTAAAAGAATTACCTTTCACCCTAGCTTGGGAAATTACCTCCTCATTACTGAAAAGTAAAAACTGAAAAATTAAAGAAAGAAAAGTACTGTGCGTAAAAGTAAATCGCGGAAAGTAAAAACTGAAAAGTAAAGAAAAGAAAGTGCGAAACTGAAAATTAATTACTGAAAACTAAAAATAAACAAACTAGATACAATCTTCTTATTTATTCATTAAGAATTTCAAAGAAGAAAGTATGAATTTTACAAATGAAATGGTTTGGTATTTATAGGCAAAATTTTGCCTCCATCAAATCATCCATCAAATTCTCCACCAAATCCATTATTAATTTCTCCACTAATTACTCCACCAAATCCATAATTGCTCCACTAATTGCTTATCTTGTTTGGTGTTGATTTGATAATTTTTATTAATTATTAATTAATTAATATTTTGCTTTGAAAATGATTGATAATGACTTTTAATAATTACACTCCACACACTTCTGGATAGTTCATCAATTTCGGTCATGAAATCATCATAATTTGAAAATATTTTCTCTTTCAAAGTTGTAGATCGCTGAGTCTTCTTTAATCTGGAACTTGAATCAGCTCAATCCGATATCGGAGTAAAAAGTTATGCCCAAAATACGACAGATGCGCAAAACTGGAATTTCCAAAACTGCACTTCGTCAAAAACGCCCTTTCAAGTTTCCAATCTCCAAAATTAATATATCAAGTCCAATAATTGCCCTTATTTGATCCGCATTTCATCCTAAATGATTTCATTGAGTCCCGATATTATTTTATCTGCAAAATAAATAAAACATATCAAAACGTTCATCAAACCCGAGAAACTAAACAAAATATTAAGTAAAAGGGGCGGTAAATATTGATATATTTCCGCTCATCACCTAACCGGATCTAGGAATTGGATTGGATCCAATTGATCTGTGAGATCTACCTAGTTAAATAGCATACAGTTTGTTGGCCAAAGTCAAGGTTGTATGTTATTTAATAGGATCCTAGCCCACTAGGAAACACGGTTTCCCGAGTGCTCCACAGAGGGTTAGAGGCTCGACGAAAAATAGTGGGAGGCAAGTATTGAATTTGCAACAATCGTTCAATTACTCGCTAAACACGCGCATTTATATTTTACTCATCGTATTAATCAAAAGTATTAGTTGGACTAATATTTTATGTTGTTTTAAAATATATATAGTTGGACTATATACAAACTCATTCAAATTATAGTTGATTTTATAATTGGATTATAGTAATCAATATAATTGAATTAAAATGATAGTTGATTTTATAATTAGATTATAGTAATCAATATTAAAATTATAGTTGATTAAATAATTGGATTATTGTAATCATTATAATAAATAGTACCTTATTAAATTGATTAAATAGTTGGACTATTGAAATCAAGAAGAATTGAAAAGTTGAATATTTAAAATATATAATCCTTGGATTAAATGTTTTAAATGATTTAATTTTCATTGGGAATTAATAATAGGTTACTTTATTGGATAAAATAACTTGTTATATCTAAGCCCATAATTAAGCAAATAGTAGAGCATAAAATCTTTGGAAGATTTATGTGATGATGACTTTAGTGCTTAATTAATATACTTATAATAAATCTATCTTTAGATTTAAAAGTATTAAAGTTGCAATTAATAATTCTTGGAGAATTAATTGACTATTCTAGTGGAGAAAAGTCAAAGTTTGCAATTGGGCATGTAGCACAAGGTGCACATCGTTTCGATATTCCGAAACCCAAGGCTTGGCCAAAGGTTTGTGAAATATTGAAAAGGATAATTGACATATCCCAAAGTGACTACCATTTGGATATGGAAGACACGGAGGAATTAAAGAAGGGCGAGGCTCTAACTTTAAAAATATTTGTCAAAGTTATGTTCACTACTAGTATTGAAATTGGATTTTAAATACTTGTGTGGTACATAAAATATATGTATTGATGTTCAGAATCCGCTATGAGCTGGATACTGACTTCAAGCCGAGATTTCTCTGCGAATCGGAAACGGGACGAAAGTCGCTGTTTCGACCGTGGATACCTAAGTTTAGGAACTACCCTTTGGGTATGTACTTAAATTAGGAACTGTTATAATGTAACTAGTTTGACTAGAGACATTATCTCTATATCAGTGTTTAATCCATTGCGGATAAAACCTTTATATTATAGAACACTAAGTGTTTTATTATATAAAGATGATACTGAGATAAAATACATTAGATGTAAATAACAGAATTTATATTTTGAATATAAGAAAAATCTCAAACATATAAAATGACAAATAAATAGCTCAAATTGATTTGATCAATAGAGACTTATTTGTGGCATTGTTGTCTAGGACACAATTAAAGAAGACTCGTATATCCACACTTTTGAAGAGTGGGTACTAGGACTGATTTGACTATTCAAATAAGGTCTGCGAATCTAGTTTATTAGGTAAAGTACCTAAAATACTATTTACTTTGTAATAGTAAAAGCGCCACCGATCTGTTAGCCCTATTCATGGTGAAGTAAGTGGGCCCATATCTAGCTAGGCTAGATGTGAACATGAATATTTCGTGACCTTAACGGATGTAGCATCACGTTATGGTTATGTGTTTTCTTTTGAAGAACACAAATCGGAAACTTTAGAGTTTCGACACGAAATAGAAAAACAGATCGGCTATAGTATTATTCCGCCACGGTAAGACCGTAATGGAAAATACTTAAGCAGTAAGTTTCATATGTACATGAAAGAGTACGGTATTCTTTCATATGAGGACTCCTCCCGAGACACGTCAGTTAGACGGTGTGTCCAAACTAAAACCGAATTTTGTTGGACATGATAAGGTTTATCACGAGTCGCTTTGAGCTATGTTTCCTTCAAAAGGATATGTATTAACAGTGCAAAACTTATTTAGAATAAGGTTCCATGAAAATCTGTTTGACAGATGTCATATAGGATATGAACAGGGAAGAAAAGGGGTTTCTCATTCCTGATAATTTGGGTATGCCAGGCATAACGTTTGGATGATACCAAACTAAAAGACCCAAATTGGATAAGTGCCAATATAGGTTATCCTAAGGAAACCTTAAGTATAGTACTTGTAAATCTCACATGAGAACAATGTGATTGTTGCTCACCATGCGGTTTTTCCTGAGAGGAATACCGATATGCAGTGGTCAGTGGGAGGATAGTGATACTCGATGAAAATCGGAGTAATACTGTTCTAAGCACGAAGTCCTTAATGGAACACAAATAGTTCATCTATGATGAATCTATACCATTAATCTTCAAATACACAAGAACTAGTAGATCGGATAGAGTCAGAAAACAACCTAGGGTATGGGTTTCTGATCTAACCCATAAAGATGTCAATCTTATGGAGGTGTACCATCCGACTACGTTTTGAGGAAGTGATACGAGGTATCGACTCCCTATTATGGCAAAGTGCCATGAGTCCGAAATGGATTCCATGTATAACAACTATTTTGGATACTAGTTGTTGTACCACAAGGCATTGTGCCTATTGGTACATTAACGTCTTCAAGGAAGACATACATGGAAGGCAACATACCAACGTACAAAGCTGGGCTTTTGACGGAAAGGTATCGTTATCAACATTGTGTTAATAACGGTTCAACCTTTTACCTGTTGCCATGGTAAATCCATTTTGAAGATGCTTGTTGATAACTGTATATTTCATTTATGAAATATGTCAGTTACAAATCAAAATCGCTTTCCTGAAAAGGAAACCTTTTGGAGAATGTTTATAACATTCTGACGATTTTGTATAACCGACAAACAAGGTTTGCGGGTTATTCGATCCATGTTTGGATTGAAGCAAGCATAAGGTTCTTGGAACTGACGTTTTGAAATAATCATAATGGTTTATGATTTAACTCAAAACGAAATAATTCTTGTGTATATAAGGAGGTTAGTGGGAGAGCGCACTGACAGTGAAATTCCCATAAAACAATTGGTGAAAGCTTGGTTTCATAGATATTCTTTCAATAGAAATTCTCCGTAGAATTCTGGGGAGTAACAACCTTTATTCAAGGAATAAAGATCTACTGGGATAGATTTGGAGTTGTTAACACTCTCTGGGAAATTGTACATTTAAAATGTACTTGTATTGGTGTCTCATACGCTTCAGCATATGGAGTCACAATCGGGTCAATCCAAGTGATAGTCACTGGATTGAAGTTAAGAACATCTGTTAGTATCTCGAGAACTAAAGATGCTATCTTAACTATGGAGAAGGAGAACTTGAAGTGACTGGGATCACTGCTGCAGCAAGTTTCCAAACGATTAAATACTACGGTACTATAAAGTTTGAATAACGGGACAGTGAGCTGGAAATCTTCCAGCAAGATAACTGTTGCCGAATAAACAACAAATGCGGATTATTGCTGCAGCTGAGGCAGCAATAGAAGCCTTTTGGATCGAAATAAATCTAATTAGATTAGATATAGTTCTTTAGCAGCTGAGCTAGGCGTCAGCACAAGCTAAGGAATTAAAGGTCTCATCGACGATCCAGATATATACTTCTATATCATCTGATTCGTTCGGATCATACATCATCGTGGCGATGTGATGATCGTATAAATCGCGTCAAACGATAATCAAACAAATCCGCTGACGAAAACCTTTCCTCAGCAATTTGAGCGAACCATACATAGTTCGGGTGTGTAGACACTTGAGTGACTGGCTATGTGCCAAGTGGGAGATTGTTGGATAAATATGACCCATAGCGTCACTATTTGCACAGATCATTGTGTTGTTGTAGCAAATTAACTATGTAATAAGGAAATTGCACTCTCATCATTTGTGATTAGATCACCATAGATATATAAATGAAGAGAGGTCCCTATGATTAGTTCCTGGATTGAGATGATATGAGACAGTATCAGTCCACGAAGGATTAATCATTAAATATCCCTAGCCGTAGTATTATCGAGACTGGACATCGATAATGCGGAATAGGCTAGTATTGCACTTGTGTGCGTTGTGAGGGCACAACGGCATAGTTCTCATATATATAAGTATTGATACTTATGCAAGTGCGATAGGAGGTCGTGTTTCACCGATGGTACGGGAAACAGCTTCGCTCTGGATAGACCCCTCGGAATCCCATTGGTATTATGACTATGTGTCTATGGGAGGCCGAAATCAAGGTAGGTGTGTATAGTCTTAACCTGAGACTTGCATCGCTAATACTTACGATAATCGATAAACTTTGGTTTTGGTGGTAGGGGACTTTAAACGGTTCTGAGTACACCACTTCTGGGTTTATCAGAGAGTCGTAGAGTATTGGGTGTGATGTCAAGACGGAAGTGTCACTTCAGTCATATTGGAGATGATGTCACGCAGGATACGGTACTAGTGCTCTTGAGTGTTGCGCAACCAATCGGGATATTGTGACCAGGTCATGTATATCCGATTATAGAGACTATGTTACCAGACATCCGATATGTGCTTCGGACGGGGTAGACACTTATCCAGCCCCAGCCCTAGCACGTGACTATCCGATACTGGACCGATATGCACAATACAATGGTATACTACGCTTGATATAGATCTTAATATTCTTAAAGGATATGTCCGGAGAATTGGGTAGACTTGGTGCTTTGCTAGGAGTCGACCTTGTCTCGTAAATCGGTAGAACGTAGTACTTGGTACGTACGTGATTCGGATACTCCGACGACCGTATTTATAGCCAACTTATCCGGAGATCTCATGGGTCGCTTCCCGATAATCCACCGATGACGCACAACTCGCACTCTTGAATAATCTGGGATTATATAGAAGAGAGAGAAAATTAATCTAGGATTAATTACGGAGATATTTTATCTAGGATAAAATATCGTCTAGAGAGAGATAACGATTAATTTGGAATTAATCGGAAATTAATATATTCGATATATTAAACGAAATTAGATTTCGACGCGGAATTAAAATTAGATTTTAATTCGGGCGAACGAATTAATTTAGAATTAATTCGTTAGCGACGTGAATAGTGAATTCGCTAGGCGTAATCATTTAATTACGACGCGACGGAAAAATCGTTAATTTGGAATTAACGAACCCGAGCCCGAGTGTGATTGCGAGCGCATTCGTATTTCGAATTCGAGTGCGGCGACGCAAGTCACATCAAGCGTCAAATCATTCGTCACATCAAGCGTCAAATCAAATGTCACTTTGAGTGATGTGACTTGACAATTGTCACTTTATTAAAGTGACTTGATGTGAATAAGATGGACTTGACATAAAGTGTAAAAGCATTTTGGAGGGAAAACTTTTGGTTTTTGGCTCCAAAATTCATTGAATTTATTAGATAAAATTAAATGGAAATGATTATTATTTTGGAAAATATATAATAAAAAGCTTTACAACTTTTTGCAATAAGTCAACAACTTCTTCTCTCTCCATTTTCTCTCTTTCTTCACGCCCAAATGGGCACAAAGCTCACTGTTTTTGAACCAAAAACCGTGACTTTAGGGAAGCAAGAGTGGGTTTTCATGGTGGAAATTCAAGTGCTAGCACACTTACGAGTCTTGCGAAGGTGGTAGGGAGGTTCACCCATGAGCCGGGATCCGTTCGACGAGGCTTGGAGCTCCGTTTCTCAGCTCAAAATCTGTTTTTGAAGGGCAGTGGACTGCTGCAGTTCACGCATGAAGCAGTGTGCGTTTTTGGGCTTCATTGTCTTCAAATCGACTCAACCGATCGATGTGAGTATTCCGCTACCTCCGTTGATGTGTTCACACATGTTTTCATGTCTTGTTTGATCTTGGGACCTTAATAAAAACCAACAAGTACATCCGATAATGAGGTATCCCGGTAGAATCAGTTGAAATGTTTTCGAAAAATTACGAACAGTTGCAAGCCTGACTACCGCCATGGCAAATATGGGATTGTACCCCGGCGGGGGAAATTCTGAGAATGTGGGGCGCGAGAGCCTCCGAATGGGTTGGGGAGGAATATCCCCACTTTTGATGATGACATGGCAGGAGTATGCAACAGGCATAGTGATTGGGTCTCAGGCAGAATTTCAGAAGCTTCGGGATCAAGTTGAAAAGTTACCCGCAAAATGAGGGGTAAAACATGAAGAGTTGTTAGATTATGAGGCAATGACCTTCGGAGAACAGCTGCCAGCTCAGTTTAAAAAATGCCCGACATGGCCAAGTTAATGGGAATGGAGACCCGAGAGTCCATCTGCAGCAATATGTCTCAGTCATGAGTTCAGTGGGCCTATCACAGCGCCAAGTCCAAAAGATGTTTGGGATGTCACTCGATGGGGCACCTGTGGTTTGGTATCATAGCCTTGAGAAGAAGGTTAAGGAAGATTGGAGGGAACTAGCTGATGCTTTTCTGAAGCAGTATGTTATTGACTTAGAGATTGACTTGTCACTCCGTGATTTGGAGAACACTAAACAGAAGCCAGAGGAAGTTTCAAAGAGTATGTGGATCGCTGAGAAGCCAGCTTTTGAAAATGCAGACTCGGCCTTCAGAGAAAGACAAATTAAAATGATCATCAAGGGCACCAAGCCCCCTATTTATGGTAAGCTGAGGAGGATGACTTCTATGATTTCTGATTTTCGACAGTTGAGGGAAACTGTCATGGATATTGAGGAAGAAGAGGCTGAAAACCGGAAGTTCTATGGCCAGAATATGATGACTTTTGGGGGCATTCTGAGACCAAACCCACTGCTGCC
>SKCR01008250.1:0-37836 GCA_019454045.1 Zanthoxylum bungeanum | reverse complement strand
CTTGGGGTTGTACACGAGGGTCTAGGGTTCGAATTCTGCTACACCAAGATTGTAGAGGGTGAGGGGTTTGATTTACATTAGTGGAATACTTAAAGAGGATTTTTATTTTTTTTTTTTATTTTTTATTTTTGTAGTTGTGGCCCGAATGATTTAGAATTAGATAGAAGCTAAACCCAATGTGTTTTATGAATAAACACATAGGTAGTAGTAGATTGACCTACAGAAACTCTGATGCTGCAGCTTGGTGTCTCATTTCTATCTTGCATCATCAAAATGGTAGTAATAGATTGATGTTTTTTCGATGATTTACACATCTCTTATTGTTGAGACTTGAGAAGTAAATGTTTCTGCAGAAATGAATTAGGAGGGGAAAACTTGGATGGTAAGATGCATTCCTGTTCCTGGTCCTAATCTTTTGAAAATGCTGCTGAAGTGGTAGCTGCTGCAAAAGTTTTAGAAGCTTCTCTACTCCTATCCAAACACTGGTTTCTGGCTGGGGTCGGGTGGCTATTTACAGAGGAGATTCAGTCTTGTAGTCAGGTAGATTTATTAATATCGTGTAAAATTAGCCTCTGGTTGTTGCATGGAGATTGGAGAATTTGTGGCCCTTCATGAGTTGGTTTGAAAAATATGCATGTTTGGGTTGAGAATGCAGGGATCAATTACTTTTGGGGAGAATAGTGCTATGGCAGATTTGTTCAGAGTCAGAATCAACCATTCTGAAGGATGTACAAGAATTAAGTTTATTAGGTTATCATTTTAGAAGCAAATATTGTTACTTTTAATTTTGTGTCAATGCTGGCCGTTGATGCCAATGCATCAGTAAATTTTTTTTTTAAGGTAAAGGGGTGAGGACAGCGAAATTCAAAATTTCCGATTTAAATCAGGATGGCAAACTGAACTTTAATCGGTTATGTATCTGCTTCATAGCAGCAATCTATATTAATCTTATAAGCTTTTTTTAGAAATTCCGTTGTTAAATCATCCGATCCGATATTAAGTATAACAAGTAAAATTTCCGTCTGTTTTAGGTTCTTATAAAAAACGTATATTCTGGATTTGAATCCTCTCCCTAAGATCAGATCTTGAGTCATATCCAAGTCTGCTTGAAGCCATCATAACAAAACAAACGAGTTTTCCAGCATATGGGCTCTGGATATTAATAGAGATTTCAAAGATCCAGAAAAGCAAGTCTGGATTTTCATCACTAGAGACCTTGGCATGTTACAAATTCTGTACAAAATTATAAGTAACAATATTTGATGAATAAGCACCATCATCATGCTGGCAGGAATGGCATAATTCCCTAAGGAGATGGGTCTTCCTTAATTGGGATAAAGATTAGAGATCGAAAATTAAATAAATTAATATCAAGGCAGAAACAAATTTAATAATTATTTCTTTTTCGGGGGATGGATAAAGATTAAGTAGAATCCACATCATCTCTTCATTACTTATTTAAGTTTTAATTTATTATTTTAAATTTTCTTGATAAAGATATTGAATTACTATTTACATATATAAATAAAAAGCATCTTAATATTTAAAAATATATATAGTCCCTTTCTATAAGAGATCTCTCGTTTTATTAATTTACGGACCAAATAAAAAAAATATAAATATAGGAATTTCAATCTCCTTTATATATTGTGATTTGTATAATAGATTTTTTTAATAGATATTAACAATTTTTTAGATATGTATACTTTTTTTTGGGGGATAATTTAATGGTTCAACAAGTATGTTTTAATTGATTTAAATTAATTTAAGAAAAATGTATATTTTATTCTAAGTTTGGGATCCCTTTTTATTATTAAGTGATCTTCATCCACTCTCTTAAAATAATTATGAGGGGGCGAGGATATTTGAAAATTGTTGGGGATGGGTACAGGATGTTGATCCCCTTCCCTCCCCATTACCAGCTCTACATGTCAGCCTGTGTTACAAGTTCATGAGTATAATTGATCCTTAAAAATGAGCTTGTAAAGAGATGAAATTCATAGACTTATATTCTCATTTATATTATTCCATTTAACTTGTGGGATTTAGGATCCTAATATCACATCTCACAATTGACGTTGGCGGCCCACATACCTAGCTGGTAGGGGTGAACAAATTTGCGGGTCAGAAGACGACCCGACCCGAGGAAACCCGACCCGACCCGGTCGGGTTTCATAAATCGTAGAAAAAAATCGGGTTGACATGACCCGACCCGAAATAATAGGGTCGGGTCACGGGTTTCATTTAAAAAGTCGGGTCGAACCCGACCCGACTACCGTCAATATAAAATAAAAAAAAAATTAGGTTTACAAGTTACAACTTTACATTGTTCTTCACCCCTCACTCAGCACAGCAGCAGCAGCAGCCCCTCTCTCTCACGAAGAAACCACTCAAACCAGTGACTCTCCTCTCTCTCTCTCTCTCTCGATCTCGCCCTATAGCCATTAGCCTCTACCCTCTATCTCTCTCTTTCCAAACTTTCTTTCTCGGTGAGTTTCCAATCTAGTATCTACGATTTCTCCATTTATTATTTTGTTTTGTTTGAGCATTCAATCAAAACATATTTTGATTAAGGTTATGGATTTGTTTGCTTTGTGACAGGAAGAGGGAGGATTTGTCATCACTGTTAGTGAACTGATTAATTAGGAACATGATTTTATGTAAAGTATTAATAAAGTGGTTTTGAAAATAAAAACTGTGATGACAAAGACAAACTGTGATGCTAAAATGAGTAAAAAAAATAAGGAAAAAAATTCTGCAAAGAAGGAAAACTCCAACTTATGACTCCTTGCATTTTATCTCAACAATTATCCACTGGAACTGGTGCATTGCTTCATCAATTTTGTACCATTAAAAATATATAACTACATATTTTCAGAATCTGTTGACCCGACTGAACCCGAGTCAACCCAACCCGACCCGAAACGACCCGACCCGATCGGGTCACCTTCCATAATTTCGGGTCTTGATTTGCAGATGACCCAACCCGATCGGGTCGATTAGAATTTGCTGGAACCCGACCCGTGTACACCCCTACTAGCTGGGTAACTTTATGGATATGTCTTCAAGTAACAGACCTCCATATGTTACATTGTCTGGTCATGAAACTGCACCTATACTGATCTTATATTATGTGTAATGTTTGTTCTGATATCAATTATTACAAATTCATGGACATAATCCATCATTAAAAATCAACTTGTAAAGAGATGAGGGGCATGACTTATATTCTCATTGAAATTTGAAAACCTAGCATTGTGTATAAATTTTCTTGGTTCAAGTTCGTAATTTTCCAAATACATACTTTTGCACTAGACTTAACCATAATCAACAATCATTTGCTTACAAAATTAATATATGTTGTCCCTAATGGGCGTGATTTGATGGTATAGGGTTTAGGATCTCAATTTGAGGTCTTGGATTCGAATCCAGATAATGTATTTCTTGTAAGAGCATGCGACAATTGATGATTTTACATACTCCACTTAAACCCAAAAAGAATGATTTGACGGTGGAATTTTCAACAATTTCAAAAAAAAAAATTATTATTATTATTATATATGTTCGACATCATATTTTTATGAGGTTTTCTTTAATTGATCACCTAAATTAAAGTTCCAATGGAAGGGAGGTTGTTGAAGTAATAGAAACGCTAGCTTTCAATAAGATATAAAGGTTTGACAAGACTTGCGGCCTAAGTGGGGGCTAATTGACAACAATTTGATTTGTGAAGATTCAAAACAAAATGTTATCCAAATTTATTCACTTGTTCCTTTCTACTATCTCTATTTATGGGGTTTTTAGATCATTGACATAGACACCTCAAATTTTATGGCCTTTCTTTGTTTTATATCACCCATTACATATAATAATATATAGTATTTGTTTGTTCAAATCAAATAAGAATGGTAGCCAATCAAATATAGTATGGTATGATGTATAATAAATCTTGCATTTTATCAATTTCATTTTTCCCAAAGAATAAAATTGAATTAGCCTGAATCCAAAATTTAATCATACAAAATTGCTACTTTAGAAAAATATTTTTCTGTAATTCTTTGACCACAAACCTTCAAAAAGAAAAAGAAAAGACAATTTAATTTTAAAAATATGAGTATTATTAGTATAAATAAATAAATATGGTATTTAATTTCCAATGGGGCAAAAAAAAAGGACTAATATCTTGATCCACTGCTTACAACGTAAACTACAATCCTTCAATAATTAGTAAATCACCGCCAATTCAAAGGACTAATAACATTTGGATCCCTATATCTTTGAAAAGATACAAGGAAGTTACAAGTTTGTTTTTACACAGGTCCCTGCAATGCATTTAAATTTGGTTTTATATATAAAGAAATTATCTAGTTTGGGGAATGCATACTGTTTTTTTATTACAATATAAATATACACATATATAATATATAATCTCCTGTAATATTGAATATAAATATTTATAATACATCAAGAATTCTACGACTTTAATAAAATGAAAAATAAATTAAAAGAAAAGGAAAATATGCACCCTAATGTAATTATGCATTGTGATTGGCAGAACCCATAAGTACCCTCTTAAACTCTTATCCAACATCTTATTAGCCCATCAAATTTTTATTTTCACCCATTAGCCCATTGAATTTTTAAAAATCATGTATCCAGCCCATTTACGTAACGCCGTTTCGCACGTGTAACGAACGGATCGTTAAGTGAGATTGTTCAGATTTTTTTCAGTGCCACATTGACTTTTATAATACATCTCATTAGCCCCCTGAATTTTTATAATACATCCCATTAGCCCCCGAACTTCAATATTTTACCTATAAGCCTACATAACTCTAAAAAATGATGTTAAAAACTCTTTATAACTACATAAACCATCATTAACACAACCGTGTCTTGAAAAAAATTATAAATGGTCTATTTAATTTCATTTGAACATTAATCAACACTACAAAAAAAAAAATTTGTTTTAAAAAAAATAGTAAAACACAATCATATCTAATTTTTAATAAATAAATTTAGAATAAAGGTGATATAAAATATTAATTGTTGATAATTTAAGTACCATGAATTTGTGTTTAATATGTTTCGTCACCTTTATTCTAAAATTATTTATTAAAAATTAGATATGATTGTGTTTTACTATTATTTTTTCAAAAAAAAAGAATTTTTTTTCGTAGTGTTGATTAATGTTCAAATTAAATTAAATAGACCATTTGTAATTTTTTCAAGACATGATTGTGTTGATGATGGTTTATGTAGTTATAAAGAGTTTTTAACATCATTTTTGAGAGTTATGTAGGCTTATAGATAAATATTGAAGTTCAGGGGACTAATGAGATGTATTATAAAAGTTAAGGGGGCTAATGAGATGTGTTCTGTTATTTTTGCACTGTTGGCTGCCACATCACCAACTCCAAACGGAAAAAATCTGACGTGGACGGTAAACGGAACGGCGTTACACTGAATGAGTTTGTTACACCGTTTTTAAAAGTTCAGTGGGCTAATGTGTGAAAATAAAAATTCGGTGGGCTATTGAGATGTCGGATAAAAGTTCAGCGGGCTAATTATGGATTGTGCCCATTGTGATTTGTATTTTAACTTTGTCCATATGATAAAAAGATATGGACGTTCATATCAGACAAAAATGTTGGATATATATAGTTATCATGTACTTATCTTAAATGAAAAATTAATCCATCTCCAAGATTAGGGCGAATAAACACCTGACATGTTTCTTTTATTATTAGAGGTCGAACTAATCAAATTATCCCGAAGTAGTAATCGATTTTTATATATTTGATATTAGGAGTGGCGGAAAAATTTGAGTCTGACTCGATCCAACCAAGTCCGGCCAGCTCATCGGGCTTTAGCCCTGCTCGAAGATAATTTTTAGGTTCTGGACTCGGGCTAGGTTTAGGCAAAATACCCGAGCCCAATCCGAATATGATTTTTATTAATAAAAATATTTTTAAATTATATAAATTGATTTTTAGTTATAAATATATACATTTATAACTAAATTGTTAAGGTACAATCTAAAAAAAAAAACTAACAACATTGATATTCTTAATTTTTTTTTCCATTTTTAACCATTATAAATGCAAAAAATTAATTATTTTTAAAAAACTTAATAAAATTAATTTTTTAAAAACCTCCGCCCGAGTCTGACTAGACTTGACAAATCTCGACAGTATCCGGGACTGATTTGTTGTCACTCTTATTTGATATCAACTTAAAAGGAACTTGTCTTCAAGGGCGTAGTCAGGTTGACAAAAATAAACTCTTTTAAAACGTAGTGTCTAGAATGAGGTAATGAGTTAAAAAATTATTTGGACTTGCCCACCTATTTACCTTTAAAAAAACTTAAAAATAATTTAATCATCAACCTTAGATTTTGAAGAAAGATTATTTAATATTTATTTGGTTTGGTTTCCCTAAAAAAATTTTTAATTCGAAAGATTCTTTTTAAAATTTTTGTAATATTTGATTGCATTTTAAGTAGAGTTATAGGGATTAAAATTTTTTTTTTTTTTTTTATATTAGTAAAAGCTCAAAATTTAGATTTTTAAAAATATAAGTTGTAATTTTTTTTTTAAAAGATAAATTGTCTACAATACATTTATTTTATTTCACAAAATATGTTGTTCATTTAATAACATAACTTCAAAAAATCTGTATGCTATTTAGAGTTTTTGACTAAAAGAATAATAAATAGATCCCCAATTTTTATTCAAATGATCATAAAGACTCATTTCATTTAAAAAAAAATCAAAAGAGCCCATTTTAATAATTTTCATTTTAAAATATTTTTACAAAATATTTACTTTATAAATGAAATAAATTTGTAAACAATAATTCTATAAATTAATTTATAAATATAATATGAAAATGTTAAAGTATCATGATTTTTATAAATAATCAAATGATAAAATTATCAAAAGGAGATATTTATGACTATTTTTCAAATGAAGAGGGACTTTATGATCTATTTGCCCTTTTCCCAAAAAAAAAAAAAAAGTTGAAAACATAATCCTACATTCCAGTAGGACCTACATGATAAACTAATATAAACTGTGAATTTATCTATGATTATCTTTTAAAATAGGGACCGTTTTATTATTACCTCAAAAATAAATTTTAAAAATATCTGAAAGAATCAAAACCATCGGTGGAAATATCACATTGATTTAAAATTTAAATCAGAAATTTAAAAAAAAAAAAAAGAAAAAAAAAAGAGCAAGTTAGCAGCGACTGACCGTCTAAAACTTAATCTTAAAAATAAAAACGTACAGGTATTTCTTTCTGTCACTCGCTCTTTGCACCAAGCTCACTCCAGATCTGATCCAAAGGTGATTCTTTCTTCATTTTCTTCTTCAATTTGGCTGTCGATTTCTTATTTTCCTGCTTCTTTATTGATGCCTGTAATTACTTTAATGTTTCTTCAAGATCCGTTTGTTGATCTCTAACTGTTACGTACTATGTAGGCAGTTTTTTTTTTTTTTATTTTTTTTAATTTTTTTTTTATTTTTGGCTTTTGGGTCGTTACTGAATCAACCAGTTTCTTGGTTTTGATATTGTGTATGTTTGCTTGGTTCGTTTATTTGTTTTTGTAGATTTGTATACTGAAGTTCGAGTAATAGTGATATTGGGAGCACTGTCTGCAATTCTTTTTAATGGGGTTTATTTGAAATTATATTTTTGTGTGTTTTTTTGTTAGATCTGGTTTATATTTGATGATCCATTGTGTGTGTAGCAATTGAAAGTTTATGTAAAGGATTAAAATGGGCTTGTTTTTAGTTTAAAAGTGCTTATTAAGTATTCTTCTATGTTTACTTTTGACATGAATGATGAAAACAACTTGAAAGTAAGAACATAATTAAAAAAATATATAAACTATGATAATAATAATGGAATAAAAATGGGGTTATAAATATATAAGGATGTTGATACTTTGGGGTTTTAGTTAAGTGTGTGAACATCATGGATGATTTTAGAAGCGTAAACACTTCAGGATGTCATATCAAATCTTATTGTAGGGGTTAAAATTTAGTAAAAATGAATAGATTGGTGGCTTTTTGTCATTTCAGTTATTAATTACTATTGAAGGATATAATATTTGGAAGGGGATTGATTTCTTCTATGAATTGTGAATTCTCTCTTGCTAATGAGTGATTTCTGATCATTTCTAATCCAGTGTTCTGTATTAAGCTTTATTTTGATTACATTGTTTGCTTCCTTGAATTTTCCTGGAAATACAGGGTGCAGAGTTTCTTGTCTTGGAAGGTGGAAAGAATGGGTCGTGGAGTTAGCAGTGGTGGGGGGCAGAGTTCATTAGGTTATCTGTTTAGCGATGGAGAGGCTCCAAAACCAGCTGCAAAAGAAGGGCAGGCTGTAACTGTAGACAATCCTCCTACTCCGAGGCCCACTCCCGCAGCTCAACCAGTAGATATTACCAAGGCGATTCCTGCCGGTATCAACAGTACTTCAACAAACAACTATATGCGGGCAGATGGTCAGAACACTGGCAACTTCATTACGGTATGATTCCTATTGCAGTAATTTTGTTGTCTTCCTTTTTTGCATATTCTGTGATGCTTGTAACTGTTTTCTGTACACAAAGTTGGTTGGTACTTCCCCAGAATAGTGACATCTGTGATTTTCTGAAGTTGTGTGTTTATCCTGGACATTATTAAAGAATGGTTCTGCCTCTCTTGGCAATTTAATTGAATTGTTGTTTGGAATCATTTTCCAGCCAGAAACCATCATTGCGCATAATGCATAATATTGTAGGAGTAATGGAGTATTGAATTGTTGTTTGGAATCATTTCCAGCCAGAAACCATCATTGCGCATAACATTGATTTTCAGAGAGTTTGTGATTCTTTGGGGGTTTGAACTGTGAAAAAAACATTTATCTTGTTTCAGATTCCACATGGAAGTTGGATCTCTGTTTTATTTGTTTTTGTTAAGTGAGACTTATGCTAGAACTATTAACCATTTTAGGAAAAATACAATGCATCTGACTATGGCCCTAGGAAATCTAATTGGCTCAACATTTACTGCATTGTATTGTATATGGAGGCTACAAAATGCAATTGGTAAAAGTTGCATACTTTTATAAAGTCCTGCCTGAGCTGAAAAATTGAGTAAGAATAAGCAGAGGGCTTTGGATCACAAGCTGAGTCGTGAAGTGAGTATTTCATCCCTTTTTAATATTAATTCACTTGCACATGGGAGAAGGTGCCTTATGTGACCCCCTTCCTACGAGGCCAGTTGTCCGTTTTGGGATCTCGGCGGATGGTACCAAAAGTGAGTAAGAGTAAGAACCTTATAAAAGATTACAATATATAGTTTACTCATCCAAAGTTCAGAATCTGCAATCCCTCTAAAAGATCCTTGGTTCAAGCCTCTCCAAGGGCTTATATGCCACTCAATATCCCTAAATCTCCGAGGAGCCACGGTGAGAATCGGCACATGCCCATTAACCCCCCACTCACGTGGATGAGGCTCCCGACGGGGACAAAACCGTGCAGGATTGTCCGGTGAGCAGCCCTGAGTGCCTCCGTCGAGATCCCAAAGCAGATAATTGGCCTCGTAGGAAGGGGGTCGCATAAGCGTACCTTCACAATTGGCCTATTTTTGGCATGTCAACACTCTGTTTATCTTGGTACAGGGACGCTGGCAACTTGAAATGGTCAATACTTTTTTTCACACAATGGTTGTATCTTTCATTGAGTTTTTATAATCCTTAACACGGGATTGTATTGGGCTTCTTAAGTATGTAAATCTCAAACAAAGGTTCCCAAAGTATCTCTTAGTATGTCGGGGAAACCAGATTATTTATTTATTGTTACATCTGCGAGTCTCTTTGGAATATGTTAACTTGTTTTTGTTGCGTCTGTAGGATGACTAAATATACATCTTTGTGATAACAATCTTTCTTTCTTTTTTTTTTTTCTTTGGGCAGGATCGGCCTTCGACCAAGGTCCACGCTGCCCCTGGTGGTGGATCATCTCTAGGTTATCTCTTTGGTGGTGGCAGTAACTGAGATGCGCCATAATCGTATCTTCATATGGAGTATTGGTTGTGATTTTTGTGAAACCTGCAATTTGGATGAGACAATGCACTCTTCGTTTACATAGACATTTGAACTAGTTGGATGTTGTGATGTAATATATACATGGTGTGGTTTGCTAAATTCAATCAAGAACTTTTGATGCATAAACTTCTGTTGCAAGACTCGGTTACAATAAAAGAAGTTTACGACTTTTGAAGCATAATTTTTCACTGGTCTTTTTACCAGATTAATATTGTCTTCTTCCTTTTATCACCTCTTGTCAAATAATTTCTGAGATTTTATAGGCTTCCTTCTTTTGTATCTTTTGAGTTCTAAAATATATGTTAAAAGTCTCGGCAATTAAATATAAAATTCATCTAATTTTCATGATACGTGTTCTGAATCCTTTTGAAGAACAAGCATATTAGGCAAAATGCTGCGGCTTTGTCAAGCTCACAAATCCGGCAAATCAGAAGCGAACCTTGTAATGGGTACAATTCCACTTGGGGATTTATTTGCTCAAACGTATATACAAATGTTCCAGTAGTTTGAGTTTGTATTATTCCATCTCAAAAAAAAAAAAAAAAAAGAGTTTGACAACAAAAATTCTTGGACGTCACATGGTATCCATCGACATAAACAGGATCGTTTAGGAATTAGGAGCAGGGACTATTCCCCATTTCCTTCGAACATCCTCTAAATCCTCGTGAAAGTGTCGCTCATAATACACACACATGAGATCTGTGGACTGCATACCAGCCCGGATTGCCCATGGAAAGTAGTGTTGGAAGAACAACTTCCGTTGCTTCTCACTAAATCTAGCAGAGCCTCCTATAACTGATAGGAAGCACATTGGCAGGTACATTTGCTGGAACTCTATTACTTTGAGAGCAGACTCACCAATTAAGTTAGTGGGAAGGCCAAAAAGAGTGTGCCAGAAATCATGCACCTCACGAGCACGCATGGCCACATATGCTAGTTCATCTGTGTCCATGAACCGCACAGGTGGACGATCATCTGGAGAGAAGTTCCTGGATCCCATAAATGTTGCATAGGCAGCGCCAAATGTGCTTGGTGGTAGATCCCACGCATGGCCAACTTTTTCAGAAATGATTCGCGGTCGCTCCAAGAGTACTGCCTGCCAAAAGAGGAGGAAATGCATCAATTATTTATGAAGTGGTCCAATGAATGTTGATATTAAATTTTAAGATATACTTGAAGACAGTAACAACAATGTCAACAAAAAGAGGGAGAAACCATAGCTGGCCAACACGAACACTTTAGAAAGACATAGAAAACTAGAATTTGCTGTCACGGTTAAAACCAGAAATAGAGTTTCATAGTGTCAAAATATTAGTTCTATGAATCATTACAATATGGGTTAAGGGTCACACCTTTGATTACAGTCAACTGATCAAGCCATATTGTCCCAAAAATTTCTCATGGCATAGCATAACACCAAAACCAGACAACCTTATACATATGATGAGATTAAACTGAAACATCTGGTATTAAACTGAAACATCTGGTAACTGATCCAAATGATAGTAAGATGGAATCACCACTACCTCGAACAGGGTCCATTTATATGAAGTATATTGCAACAGAACATTCGTAGTTGCATCTGATATATTTCACAGATTGACAAATATGGATCCTGAACCAGACACTATTGAACAAAAAATTTACATAACTCTCAACATTGCTTGGGAAACCAATAATTTGAATCAATAGACTCTTGATGAAAAAACAAAACAAAAATTTCTTGCCAACTTGACAAGCAGTTTAAGAGGAGAAAACCGTCCAATCAGTAAGTGACACGTATCTTAATTATTTTTCTTCGTTATTTTCAAAATAATTAAGACATGTGGCACTCAACGATTGGAGGTCCTATAGAGACCATCCCCTATAAGTTTTTCTCGTTTAAGAGGAGCCATCAAACAAAAACATTTTGGTACATCTACAAACTCCATCCATGACTACTAAAAGACTAAGAGGGCTAAAAGATCGCGACTTATCATTGGGAAAAAAAAGGAACGAAACCTTCTGATCAAAAGATTTCTTGCAATTATTTCTACGGAACAATTTTACTCTTAAGAATGGTATGTCATTGAACTAAATTGGCGATACTCTTCATTCAAAAAATCTCAATTCATCAAGCATCAATAAGTTTAAATTATAGGGAGACTTACTCTGCCTTCTGGGCTCCTCTTCATTCTCTCAAGAACTCTTTCAAAAGCAGGCTTCCCAGTAGTCTCACCAAGAGCAGCTATTAGATCCGCTCTTCGTGGGTCTAGCAACGCACCAACCGCTGAACCAACGGCAACCGCCGCCCGTTGCCACCCATTCAGCCGGACTCGCGCACCTTCTAACATTGTGTTCGTTATCACGAGACTGCTTCGTTTGCGAACCTATGTTACGGAATCAATAGAGCTTAAAGCTCAGTGAAGCGTTTTTACAAGCACGTGGTGGACGAGACTAATTGCTTATTCTTATTGAACCAAAAGACGAAGAAGAAATATATATGACGAGAGCGATCTTCTGGGGGGGCACACGAGAAAGTAGAAAAAGAAGCCCAAAAAAAAAAAAAATTTTGTCGATAGCGTTAAGACTCGAGATCTAATGGCGGATTGGCTTGACAGAGAACCGTAATTCATTAAGATATTTACATTATTTTTGTTGAAAATATATAAAATGGGGATGTAGCTCAAATGGTAGAGCGCTCGCTTTGCATGCGAGAGGTACAGGGTTCGATCCCCTGCATCTCCATCATTATTGTAACTTTTACCTGCATGTTTCCAAAAAGAATATATATTTCGACGCCTGAGAGATTCGAACTCTCGCGGGGAAACCCCATGTACTTAGCAGGCACACGCCTTAACCACTCGGCCAAAGCGTCGTTCTTTGACCGTATCTCTCAGATATTGACATATTTATTGATGAATCACAATATGGTTCAAATTCTATTAAAAACCAACTATATAATTTTTTTTTCTTGATTTCTTTGCACGCGATGACACAACTAAAGTGATTTATTCGCTCTCCAAATTCCAATGCTCTTCGAACTCGAAGTGAAATAGAAACCCGATTCTTATTCCCAAAGCAAGCCTGCTTTGGTTTTGGGGTGATTGGCGAAGGGCCTTTTATTTTGTGTACGGAAGCTGTAGGACCTTTAATCGAAGAATCCTTCCCAACTCTGGGCCACCACGTGGCGAATACAAGCGGTGATCCTTTTTTTGTTCTGTGACAGGAACACTGGAACAAGCGTGATCGGTAATGAATCTCCAGCTGGAAGCAGATGAAGAGACCATACATGCATGGGGTCCACAAACGGAACAGCTGTCAAACAAGAAAAAGGAAGTAGGGGTAATGAATGGAACAAGAAAAAAACATAGAAATGGTAAATAGGCTGTGTTGTCGTAAATCTCCTGACATGGAGGGCGGCGCCGTAATGATTGCAGATTTGCAATCGACCAGATCGAGAGATGAAGGAGAAAGCGTCTGCCGTTTGCTACTACGTCGTTTTCATACTGCTGCAGCAAGTCTGCAGCCACTGGGCTGGCTAATGGCCATTACTGTCAGCGGGTGGACGCCAAAGTTGTCGGAAACGGGAAATGTGAAACGCGATATCATATGAAACGGAAACGGAAACGGGAAATATTATTTTCTAAAAAATTAAGAAAATAAATATTAAAGATACATTAAATAAAATAAAGTAAAATATTTTTATATATTTAAAAATTATGATAAGAAGACAAGAAAAATTAGAATATAATCAATTTCTGTATTTTAAGATATTATAAGAAAAATTAAATAATAATTTCATCACATGTAGTCGAAAACAGTAGAATCAAAAGTGCCCAACAAAAAAAATAATGTCAAAATTTTGTTTCTTGGTATAAAGCAAGTCTCTACTCTCTAGCTCTATTCAAATGACTCAAATAGCCTTTTTGTTGAGTTTCATACTCATTCTAAAAAATCATGGTCCTTTCGATCTCTCATCAACACTTAAGGGTGGCAAAATGAATCAACGAATCGAATTTGTATTGAATTCTAAACTAGTCGAATAAAAATATGATGGATTCGTATTCGATTCATTTATTAAACGAATCCTAATATCAATATTCGTATTCGATTCGTTTATTAAACGAATCGAATATTCATATTCGTTTAGTCATAATATTATTCAATAACATAATTTACCATAATTTATTCACATTAATTCTTCAAAAATATATACATATGAAATATGTAATTAATATATTTACTAAAAAAATATCACTAAATATCGATAATATTATTTTTCTATAGTAATTAGTCGTAATTTCTCGAATCTTAATTGAAAAATAATAATAAGTAGTAAAAGAAAATAATTAAACGAATCATAAACTAATAAACAAATCAATGAGCTTAAATTCGTATTCGAATCGTTTAATAAACGAATCGAATCGACTCATTTATTAAACGAATCTATTTTTTCAAACTTGTATTCGTTTTAAAGCGAATCGAATCGAACGAATAAACGAATCCTAACCTAAATTGTCACACATATCCCCACCCACTATTGTTAGAGTATATGATTGCTAGTGCATCTTAAGGGAGTAGGATGCAGAAGCAGCATAATATTTCTCTACTGCTGTGAGTTAGTGAAAAAATAGTGCACAACAAGCAGTCAAGAGCTAGTATGCATCAGAGTATCTCTCAATAAAAGTCTGTTATAGTTTGTTGTAAAAGCTTAAGTGTGATTGGTGGTAGTGATTTGACAGCTAGCTTGTTAGTATAAATTAGAAAAGTATTAATGTAAAAAAAAAATATTAGTGAACAAAATTGTAATCGTTTTCTTATGATGGCTTGTCGAAGAAGTTGATTAAGCTTTCCTAGATTCATTTACTTTATGTCATTTTCTTGCTTACCAAACACTATTTTCTCTGAATGTTTTCATGGTATCAGAGCCATCAATAGCTGCTTCAGCTTCAAATTTAAGTTATAGATTTGTTACTCCAATCAAATTAAATCGTAACAATTCATTATTTGGAGAACTCAAGTCCTCACATTAATAAAAGATAATGGTTTGGAGAAATTCATCAATGGAGATACAACTTATCTACCTCACTATCTTGCTCAATCAGAAGCAGAATCCAGCTCTGAATCAACTGGAACAGTGAGAAGAGCGGAGAATCTAATTTTGTGAATAAGATCAAGACAGATCAACTCCTTCTCTGCTGGCTCCTTTCTTTAATGCAGGAAAATGTACTATCATCGGTAATTCATTGTACTTCATCATTTGAACTATGGCAAAGTTTGAATAACATGTTTGTTTCTCAATCTCAAGCTAGAGTAATGCCTATAAAGATGCAATTACAGTCTATTAAAAAATGATCCATAAATATTAATGACTATTTTACAAAAATGAAGAAGCTAGCTGATAATCTTACTATTGCTGGTAAACCTATCTTTAGAGATGATTTCATTCTGTGTATACTGAGTAGACTTAACACATATAGAAAATATGAGTCATTAGTCACAAATGTGTTAGCTAGAGCTGAGACAATAAGTCTTGAGGAGTTGTATTCTCTACTTGTTAGTCATTAGTGCAGAATTGAACAAATGAACAATAGAATCAGTGATGAAACACAACACAATCTTGCTGCTAATGTTGCCCATAAGAATCCGAATTTTAAAGTTAGTGGTTACAATAAGAACTCAGGATATAGTGGCTATAATAATAACAATGGTAATAAATCTGGAAACTATGGAGGGTACATGTAGGAATCACTTTCCTATCGCAGCGGAAACACGTTAGGCACCCGGGATCGGACTAAAAAAAAATTTCGGCCCTTCTCTCCTTAAGGCCGAATCTGACCAGCTCACCCACTGAAATTTTTCTTTTGTTTTGGACTCGAAATGTGCCCAACTTACTGCCCAAATCAGTCCTTGTTTGCGTCAATTGTCACTAAGTTTCAGGTCTGATTTTTCAGTTAAAATCAGCCCCAACACAGTCTTAAAATACCCCTACATGTTTCCCAAAAATTATGGATCAAAAAGAATTCGAACCGAGCCCCGTTATAAATATTTTGTGTGCGGCAGTGAATAATTTTATGCTCACTGCCGTGTGATGTATTAGATGGAGAAGATGGTGAGTTTTAGTTCGACACCAAATAGCCTTCTGTGCTATATCTCATTACAAACAGAAAACAAGGCGGGTTATCTTTACAAACAAATCTCTAAACTATTTAAAGATTAAGTGTCACACTATTTTTTTTTGTTTTCTTTTGTTCGTTTTTTTCTTTTCTCGACACTTGAGAGAGAATTCTAAAAACAATAAAGATGGTGGCTAAGGTTGAAATGAGAGGATTAGGCAAAAAGAAAAACATTTTTTTCTTTTTATACCTATGGTTATTAATTTCCAAAATCAAATAAACCATTGCCCTCTCCATTGGGAAATAATCGGCCATGTTAGGTTTTTTTCAAAATTTTTTGTAACATATCATTTACTTTCCATAAAGACAAAGATGTTACAAAATAAATATATTCTCACGTTTAAAAAAAATGTATAACTATCAAAACCAATCCAAGGGTTTCCAAAACCCATATTTGGAAATTCCAAATTTAGCATTTATTAAATTATATATAATATAATTTAATAACTTATAATAAATAATTATCTCATAATCATTTATCATAAAAACCATATATTAAACTTTAATATATAGTTTCAAGTGTGACAAAATAATATTATTAATCATATTAATAATATATATTATACATATGTGAGTATATAATTGGATTATCCAATTATATTTAATCTGCTACAATATATCGAGTTATCTCGGGGACCAAAGTACGTAGATATTGGTAAGAATTGCTACACCAACATCTCTTTTGTAAATCAAAGGACATAGTCCGCCATACAGGAGTTCATATTACACTCAGGATTAAGATTATCCATATATGACCATCTAGTAGATCGAAATGAGTTTCTTTATTTAATGGATATTATAAGAAACTCATTTCTATATGGGTCCAGTCCTATATGATCACATCATATAGGGTGCCTACATTCTCATGTCTCCACATGGACAATCTCGGATCAAGGTCGCCATACAAGTATATAATGGACCGCAACTATAGATAGATCACAAATAAAGTACCATATTTGTTTGCTCTCTATGGACTATTTTAGATTACTAACTTCATACTTAAATTCTCTTGTGTATGACACTCATACACTAAGTCTGGAGGTACATGAGTAATCTATGGTAAACAAGATAATTTACAATATGTGATATTAAATAAATACTTTGATAAATGAATAATGCATTATTTTATTTAATAAAATATAATTCTGTTTATATTACATTAAGCTCTAGAGCATATATCCCAACAATCTCTCACTTGCACTATAGCAAATGGGACATGTCACGTAATCATATACCATCTAGGTGACCTTCAATCACTTTAGCCTACGAGGTCTTTGTAAACGGATCAGTCAGGTTCTCTGAAAATGCAATCTTCGTGACAGAAACGTCTCATCTCTATACTATCTCCCTAATGAGATGATATTTTCTCTTTATATGCTTTCCTCTTTTATGGCTTCTTGGCTCTTTGGAATTCGCCACTGCACCACTATTATCGCAATAAAGTGTGAGTGATTTATCCATATCTGGAACAATTTCCAGATCTCCCAATAACTTTCGGAGCCAGATTGCTTCCTTAGCTGCTACATACTCAGCCTCCATGGTGGAGTCAGCAATATAAAATTACTTTATACTCCTACACACATTGGCTCCGCTACTTAGAGTAAACATTGATTCAGATGTTGATTTCCTAGAATCAACATCCATCTAAAAATCTGAGTCAGTATATCCCCTTAGGATCATATCATCACCGGAATACACAAGTATATAATTTCTTGTTCTCTTAAGATACTTGAGAATATGTTTCACAGTCACCTAATGATCCAATCTTGGGTTAGACTGAAACCTACTGAGTACTCTCATTGCAAGGCATATGTCTGGTCTCGTGCATAATGATAAACAGAAAATATATCAATATTTACCGCCCCCATTTACTTAATATTTTGTATAGTTGCTCAGGTATTGTAAATATTTTTATGTGTTTTGTGTTATTTTGCTGATAAATAAAGTTTTGAAACTCACTGTAATTGAATCGAGGCTAAAACGGTGAAATTCAGATCAAAAATGGCAAAATGGGAATTTTTTGTTCACGCGTCGCAACGCGCAACATCCTCTACGTCGCAATGCGCAATCAATAATTCAGCCTTCCGCGGTGCTAAGTCGAGACGTTCAGCTCTCAGTTTTTCTCTCGCACTTTGGAGCGTCGCAATGCCCAAGCTCCCGCGTCGCAATGCGCAGAGCTGATACATACTGAAACTTTCTTTTCTTCATTCCGAAATTTTCGGAATCTGTTTAGGTCCTTATTTTTTCCTACGGACTCGAAACGAAATGTAGTTTCAAATAAAAATATTTTAAAATACACTCATATTGGATATCCATGGTTTAGACCCACTTCTTTTGCGTGGGTCACCGATCTGACCCTAGGGGTTCCACATCTGCCCTAACACTTAGGATAGCCTACAAATAGGCACACATATGAACGTGACTCCAACTTTGTAGTCTTATTCTTCAGCACATGTGCTGGACACCCCCATATGCGGAAATATCATAAACTAGTTTTACGACCACTCCACAACTCTAAGGGAGTCTTATGAACAAACTTAGATGGAACTACTTTAAGAATATACATTATTGTTTGCAATGCATACCCCCAAAACGAGCTATGTAATGAGTTATAACTAAACATGGATCTTATCATGGCTAGTAGTGTTCGATTTCTCCTCTATGAAACACCATTTTGATGTGGTGTTCCAGATGCTGTGAGCTGGGATATTATCCCATGCTCAACTAAGAATTCCTCGAAATCTCTGTCAATTCATTCTCCTCCACGATCCGATCGTAGAGTTTTGATCGTATTACCTAATTGGTTCTCAACCTCAGCATGATACTCTTTGAAATTTTCAAAAATATCTGACTTGTGTTGTATTAGGTAAACGTACACATATCTTGAATAGTCGTCAATAAAAGTGACGAAGTATTCATAACCACCTCGGGCTCTTAAATTCATTGGTCTGCAAACGTCCGAATGTATTAGCTCAAGTGGTTGATTGACTTTTATACCTTTTTCCGGTAAAAGGTCTCTTGGTCATCTTTCCTTCTAGACATGATTCGCAGACTGGTAGAGTTCCAAGCTTTTACTGGTTTAAAGCTCCACTCTTTATCAACATATCTATCTGATCAAGACTGATATAACCAAGTCTAAGATGCCACATATATGTGTCATCGTGAGAAATCTTTTGCCATTTTATTTTAGTTTTTTCAACCTTAAACATTTAAGTGTTGAGAAGCGACCTATGTGTTAACGATCTTAACACATTTAAGTTATTTTCTGAGTTTCATGTGCATATGGTTAATCCATTTCTACCAATAATAATAAAATTACGATTAAAAGAAACCGAAAAACTATCATCTAAAAGTTTGGAAATATAAATCAAATTCATGTAAAAACCAAGAATGAATAACGCATTGTCCAAATTTAAATAACTATTATTCAAAAAATTTAAACTGGAAACTCTCACTGCTCTTGTTGAAACGGCATACCCTTTCATGACCCTCATGGTGTAGCCACATTCACTAAGGTCCGTCCATAAGTCAAGTAACTGCAAAGAAGAACAAACATGGTTAGTGGATCCAGAATCAATAATCCATGTGGATTTATCATCCTCCACTAAGAGAGATTCGATAACAAGTAAATCATATTTACCTGTAGTTTTCTTCTCTTTCAGCTCATCAAGGTATTTATGACAGTTCCTTTTCCAATGTCTGTCTTTGCCGCAGTGGAAATATTTTCCCTTGGGCTTGACATCTTTAGAGTCTTTCTTGTTCTTCTTCTTTTAGGATTAGCCTTAGCCTTCCCAGTGCCTTTCTTCTTATTCTTGGCAGATCTAGAAGATTCGGTAACATTTTCCTCAGCACTAGGCTTACGAAGATCCACAAACATGGACTCGTAGTGGGTGAGCTCATTAAGCAGCTGGGTTAAAGTAAAAGACAACTTGTTCATAACATGGTTGTTTTTAAACTCCAAGAAACTTTTCAGAAGAGTTTCCATAATCATGGTCAATTGGCCCCGCTTGTCAATACGAGCTCTATGGGTTTCGGCAGTATTGAGATAAGTCATCATCCTCAAGATGTGCTCTCGGACTGATGTCCCATCATTCATCCAAATAGTTATCGCTGAGACCATGGCCTCATGATGCTGATGCTCTGAAGGCTGTTCGAATATGCTCTGCAATGACTCCATCATCTGAGATGCTGTTGTTGGGCAGATATGGAACCTCTAGGGTCAGATCGATGCCCCGCTTAGCAGAAGTGGGTCTAACCCAAGGATATCATGTATAGGTGTATTTTATAATATTTTAATGAAAATTGCATTCAGATACGAGTCCGTAGGAAAAACTGAGGATTAAATCAGAGTCCGGAAACTCTGAAACGGAGAAAATGAAGTTTTAGTGTTCATCAAGACTCGGAGTCGCGACGCGGAGCCTTGGGAGTCGAGATACTCCAAAGTGCGAGAGCAACTGCGAGAGCTGAACGTCTCGGCGTCGCGACGTGGAAGAGTGAGAGTCGTGACACTCATAGGTCTGATGCTCAGTGTCACGATGCTCCCATATGCAGTGAGCAATTTCAACCTTCAAATCAATTCTAAACACTTCTAATTTTCTCCTATCATTTCAATACACTTTAAAACCAATTTTAACATCAAAACCAACCACAACACATATTATACAACTAACATACATGTATTCTAAATACATATATGCATTTGTTTGAATCAAAACACAAACCAATTAGAATCTCATTATGAAATGTCTCATGAACAATTCTAATTCACCCAAGTGTGGTCAAGTGATTCTAGAAAAGGTAGTCATAGCTCTAAGCTTTAATCTAGAGTTCCAAACTATTATTAATTGTTCCATGTCCAACATGAACATATTTAACCTAATTAACAAATATATTATGTTTATACTTCCAAAGCATCCTAACACAATCTATTAGCCTTATTTCAACTTCAAGTTATGTAATCATGCATCCAATACATAATTCATCACTATATGTCTCACTAATGAAAAACTCTAATGAAGAACATAGTTTAAGAGAAGTTCAAACTTACCTAGTAAGTTTGATGCAAGATCCAATCTACTTCTCATTTGTTTAAATGGTTGGAGAACTTCTAAGGATTAGAAAGCTTGACTACAAGATTCAATCGTGATTCCAATGCAAGAAAGCTTCACTCCAAGATCCAATCTTAATTCTTCCTTGTTGAAATGTTGTTGAGATCTTCCAAAGCTTCTCTAAATATTTCTCTTCTCTAGGCTAATTTCTCCAAGAATTGCTTGTATTTAGCTTTCTCAAGCTTAATCAAAACTTTCATAAAGCTTGCTATTTATAGCAAAACTTAGGCAATTTTTAATTAATAAAAGTTTTAATCAACTTTTATGTAGGCTTAATCTAATTTGTCTAAATATGTATAATTATGTGTGACTAATCACCTTTGTCTACCACTTTGATTTAATCTAATTAAATCAAGACAAAGCTTAATTGATGGATGAATTACATGTCTTCTACTTTGATTTAATCGAATTAAATCAAGTCAAAAATACTTATAATTACATACTTGCAATTATCACAATATCCTTAAAATGGTAGAGATAATTATGAAATTACGACAAAACCTTTGTTTAAATATTGAATTAATTCAATTAATCCAATTAGGTCAAAGTAAATAATCAATGTTATCCAATAACACTTGATTATCTTAGTTGATAATTATAATATCGAATATTGTCTTTTATCAAAAATTAATCGGTTACCCAAGTGCTCAACGAGTCACTTCATATTGGGACTCTCTAAGTTCAGATATGTTCGTCATATAAGTCTAGCTAATATGTACGCTATTCGGCCATCTCTGAATTCACGAAGAACACGAACGACCTTTATGAACTATACAAGTCGAGGTCATCACATATGTTTAACAATCCATTCGCCGTATTCTATCCGAGTTGTGCTTAGGAAACATAGAATACACCGTCAAGTTTCCGAGGTGCACATCTCATATCGACATATCCACGATTCTTTACAACTGATGTGATCCACCCTAGGTGATCGACTTTGGAAAAAACTTTAAGAATCGTGATTTTACTTACATGGATACCTAAACCCCTTATGGTATAATACGGGTCAACGGATCCTATCTTTATTCGAACTTGATTAATGAGTGCATCGGTCCACATCCAACGAACATCTAGAGGCCATACCATGAAAGGTTTTTGACATACATGTCATCAAAGTGTAGATGATCTCACACAAACTCAATGTTATCCTATAGTCAAATGATTACATATGCTACTCGACTCGAGGAGATTCCTATTGACGATGGTGTATATTTTTAACTATTAAGAATCACATGTGGGTCATTCAATAGTCATTCCAACCAATACCCAGATGTCTATACGAGCTTCCAAAGCTCATGGTATATTGGGTTAAACCATTGAAACTTCAATTCCAATATAAGACATGTGATAGTCTTATAGTTTATAGGAATTCGACCGTATTTCAAAACCAATGACTAAGAATATTTACTTTAAGAATAGTTTATAATAGTAATAATTATCCCAATGTCGGATCACCTAGTGTCCAGTATTACTACTTAACTATTCTAAGGTCGATGTCATTCTTAGCATATTTATATATCAATCTAATATGCATAATGACAACACCATTAATAAGGTATGAAATGAAAATATAGTTATTTTTATTAATAAATAATAAAATATACAATACACCATTCAGATTGGCGCTCCAAGCACCAACTCCAACAGTTGTAGCCATAGGCTCATGCTTTGCAGCAAGAACCTCGGACATCCCTGCTAGCAAGTAGCAACGAGTCTTATCATTAGCTGTGACCCATTTTTAGTAGGCATCGCGTATAGTTTGGTCAGCATTTCTGACTGGCTTGGGAAGACATTCATCCATCATGACAAACTTTAGGTCTTCACAGACCAGGATATCGTTCATGTTACTTTTCCACTTGACATAATTTTCTCCTGTTAATTTATCGTTAGAGAGAATGAAAATTATCGGAGAAACCATGACTGGAATAAAATAAAGTAAACATGTATTTAATATTCATTCATCGCATATTAAATTATCAAATATTTTGGCATAAAATTAAACATGATGCATGAACCATGAATAATGAATTAGAAACTTAAGAAAATTACTATGCCACAGAAATCTATCATCCTACAAATAAGTGCCGCCGTAGGGTAGGTCAAGTATTTGCATGATAGATCGAGATAATCTCAATTGATTAATATATACGGGAATAACTCTTATTCATATATTAACCAATCACCGTTTGGTTTGATCAAGGAATATTGATTAACATTTAATCATTCTTTTGTGAGTGTGACCCGTCGTTTCGGAACCCTTGGACTTAACTAGTGAAGTGTCGTCGTAGGGTAGGTCAGTTCACCAGATACATCTAGAGTCTTTATTCTCTTGGAATCCAAACTTGATATTGTCCCAAAATGGACACTATCTGTAGGGGGACGAAAACAAAGCCGTCTCGAGGCACCTTTTGAACCTCACGTTTTCGGACTAACAACGAAGGTCACGAGATGTACTGTTGTATATCCATCTCTCACTCACTATTTTAAAATTAAGGTTTCTATTTTAAAATATCTAATATTTTAATTTTCTAGTGTGAATAAATTTATGGCGGCTAAATCATAACTCTTATTTACACTAGTACATTATTAGTGACCTTACCAATTCTAACTCTTAAAATCTAACTCACTAATATCCATTAGTCTCTACTAATTATATTATTCAATTAAACTAATTTTAATTGAGCTAGTTTTCATGACCTATTATATTTTAACTCTTAAAATATTGAAACAATAACAAGTTCAAAATTTAAAATTCTAAAGTGGTCAAAATTTTAATTAATTTAAGTGCGTTATAAAATCCAATGGTACGTAGAGTTGTATCCCGAGTGCAGACCACATTATCGTTCATTCGGAATCGGCTATGGAATTTACGTCCGAATTTCCATCTTATATCCAATGGAATTCATGCTGCACTCATTACACCCATTATATTAGAATTTCCAATTTTAAATTATAAAAGTAATTAATCTAATTAATCATTTTTCATGCATACCATATTCCAATTTAACCATTTTAAAGTACATAAAATCATATTTTATGTCTAGAATATTTATGCAACCAAAGCATGTTATGGCATGTGAAAATGCAAGAGTATGCACCCTAAACTATATGACATATTATTCAAACATTTCATATTAAACATACATACAATATAAAAAATAATAATTTTGCATTGATTGGGATCTTATTTTTCTTATGCTAATCGAATTAGTACAAAAAATTCCCAATGCATTCATTGGTCTTCAAATCTTTAATCCATGGTTGTGTTGGCTCCTTTTGAGACTTTGGTGCTACAAATATAAAAAAAAAATTGAAATTTTACATAGGAAAATTAAATTACAATATTTGTAAAGAATAACCTTATGACCTTACATCCCAAAACCAAAATCAACATAAAATAAGAGCCGGAAAAATTTATGACCAATGCAAAAATTCATTTATCACATGAATCATCAATAATTATTCATCTCATGAATATTATTTTGTGTATACTCTTCTAAACATGCATATTATTATTTATAACTCATATAAATAAATAAAACCAATAACTTCAAATGAAAAATATAAGGGTTAAGAATATTTTTCAACCTCGCTCTAATGCCAACTGTAGGAACCACTTTCCTAGTGCAACGGAAACAAGTTAGGCACCCGGGATCGGGTTAGAAAAAATTTTCTGCCTTTTTCTCCTTAAGGTCGAATCTGACTAGCTCTCCCACAAAAATTTTGCTTCTGTTTTTAACAAAATTTCAGCCCCGAAACAGCCTCTGAATAGAGGTGTAAATCTGGACTGTCTTGGACCCGATATGCGTCTAGCTCACTACCCAAATCAGCCCTTATTTGGGTCAATTGCCACTAAGTTTCAGGTCTGACTTTTTAGTTAAAATCAGCCCAACACAATCCTAAAATACCCATATATGTTCCCCAAACATTTTGGATCAAAAGGAATTCGAACTGAGCCCCGTTACAAACTTTTTATGTGCGGTAGTGAGCAGAAAATTACTCACTGCCGTGTGATGTATTAGATAGAGAAGATGGTGAGTTTTAGTTCGACAGCAAATAGACTTATGTGTTATATCTCATTACAAATAGAAAATAGGGTGGGCTGTCCTTATAAACAAATCTCTAAACTCTTTAAAGATTAAGTGTCACACTATGCATTTTTCTTTTGGTTTTCTTTTGTTCTTTTTTTCTTCTCAACACTTTAGAGAATTCTAAGAAAAAGAGAGATGGTGGATAGGGTTGGAATGAGAGGCTTAGGTAAAAAGAAAAATACTTTTTTATTTTTATTTTTATACATAGGGTTATTAATTTCCAAAATCAAATAAACCATTGTCCTTCCCACTAGGTAATAATCGGCCATGCTAGGTTTTTTCAGAAAAAAAAATTGTAAGACAAAGATGTTACAAAATAAATATATTCTCACCTCTTAAAAATGTAACTATCAAAACCAATAAAAAGGTTTCCAAAACCTATATTTGGAAATTCCAAATTTAACCTTTATTAAATTATATATAATATAATTTAATAACTTATAATAAATAATTATCTCATAATCATTTATCATAAAAACCATATATTAAACTTTAATATATAGTTTTAAGTGTGAAAAATAATATTATTAATCATATTAGTAATATATATTATACATATGTGAGTATATAATTGGACTATCCAATTATATTCAATCAACTACAGTATATCGAGCTAGCACAAGGACCAAGTGGACTTACGGTTCCGAGCTCCAATAATCCTGAAATATTAATTAAACTCTTAATTAATTATTCTAAATTATTAATTCTGGGTTATTCCACTAAAAACCTGAAGCTATACTCTCGTTGTCGTAAATAGATAAATTAAGCCGCACCACGTCGGTATCCATCGATATAGTCATTACATACTGATTGGCCCTTCACGAGTATCTCGTAATTAGAGCAGGGTCATAATGTCTGTTGTACCCCTCTAATTATTTTTACTTTAAGTACCATTGATTCTGTAATGAACGATTTAATCATAACCATTATGAATGTTAATCTTTCTATTCGTAATAGGAAGACTCGACCGTTCTAACCGTTCAAGTACCGAATCAACCCTTAAGGAAGATACTCATATACTTCTCACAAGAAGTAGTGAACTCAATATCCATGTAAAACGTCCACAGCTACACACCAAACCTTGTCCCGAAAGTACGTAGCTATTGGTCGGGATTGCTACACCAACCACTTCTTTGTAAATCAAAAGACATAGTCTGCCATGCAGGAGTTTATAGTACACTCAAGATTAAAATCAATTCATATATGACCTTCTAGTAGATCGAAATAAGTTTCTTTATTTAACGGATATTATTAGAAACTCATTTATATATGGGTCCAGTCCTATATGATCACATCATATAAGGTGCCGTTATTCTCATGTCTCCACATGGTTGATCCTGGATCAAGGTCGCCATATAAATATAAAATAGACTGTAGCTATTGATAAATCACAAACAAAATATCCTATTTGTTTGCTCTCTATGAACTATTTTAGATTACTAATTTCAGACTTAAATCCTCTTGTGTATGACAATAATACACTAAGTCTGAATGAACATCAGTAATCTAGGGTAAACAAGATAATTTATAATATGTCATATTAAACAAACACTTTGATAAATGAATAATGCATCATTTTATTTCATAAAATATAATTTTGTTTACATTACATGAAGCTTTATTGCATATATCCCAACAGTACAATTATAGGAACAACAGCAACAGTAGTGGAAAGGGGAAGAATGGTTATTTAGTTTGTCAAATATGTTTCATTCCTGGACATGGAGCATACAAGTGCAGAAATAAGTTCAATCAAGGTTTTGTTCCTAAATAGTTCAGAGATAAATTTGGAGGATATAGGCTGACTGAAAATTTATATCCTCAAAACACTAATAAGTTTGGCTATGGAGGAGGCTTTCCAGGTGGTTTTCCTAGAGGTTCTGATATATATGGATATAATGGAGGAAATTTTGGGCATAAAAAAACATGGCTTGTGCAACTTGGACCAGATGTTCCTAATATGTATGCTGGATACAATCCTAGAAGTGCATATTGTTGGGGTTGGTGCTCAGAGCGCCAATCCGCTCTGTATTTATGTCTGATTCATGAATACGAACAATCTTTTTTTCCATAATATTACTTATTTATGGTTGCACCTCTTGTTTTTATTTACGTATTTGATCTGATTACGATTAGATTGAAACTAAATATGGTTTAGTGATATGTATATATTAGACAAAGACCTGATAATATATAACGCAGTACACAGTTACAAAGCTAGTTTGTAATTGACATTGGGAAGTGTCACTGCTAAATGTATATTATCAAATATTGTTCCTGGTCAAGATTCATTAACACGGGCCGGTTAGTCAAATCCGTTGAAACCAGTACATGTCGTATATCGAGACTTGGTCCGATGGTTTATCCCAATGTACCATGAGTCTGGGGAGACTCGTATAGACGTGTAGGTGTTTATAGTGGATAAACACTGAACGACTCACTGAAGATTCTTAATGGATGGTACACCAACGTCAATAAGAATCTTCTCAGGTTGAGTAGCATAGTGGTCCTTCGACTTAAGATACCACTGTGGATGTACGAGACATCCTCCACACTTAGATGGAAGTCATGTCACTGATATATTTAGATCAGACCTCTGCCTGTTCGTTGGGTGTGGACCGATCCTCAGGATATCCTGTGTGTATCAAGATATGATCTGTCAGTTCTGTGTACAGAGCATAGGTAGTCCATATGTGATTATCAATCTGTTAAATCTGTGGCCACAGTATACTTCGGAAGTAAGTTCCGAATGTTATTTAGAGATTGCTAATAGATACGTCGATAGGATAATACCTATAGAGATTTGATGTTTACATCTATATCTCTGGTATTATCCGAATACATGTGACGGAAGGATTATACGTATGCAATGACCTCGACCTGTATGATTCAGCTAGTTTATCTGTGATCGTCATAATTTACGGGTGGGTAAATATGGACACGAAATTGGATTTTGTGACGGATATACCTGAATCTAGAGAGTCTCACTAATGAAACATACTCGTAGAGCATTATGACGACTTTTATAAATAATGATGATTATTTATAAATCGTTTAAACGTTAAACGAAAAATACATACGAACGGGTCGAATCGTCGTTTCCTAATTAATGTGTATTTGTATTTAATACATGATATTATTAAATACACATTAATAAATTGTCAAATAAAGGTATTTGACATATATCATTAATATATGTATTTGAGATATTTAAAGTAAATATAATACATATATTTGAGATATTTGTATTTAATTAATTATTTAATTATTTAATTGTTAAATGATTAATATAATTAAAATATAAATATCTCACCAAATGATAAAGTTAGGAAATGATTATAAGTGTAAATGTTTGACTTTACATTAAAAGGAAATGGTTGTCAAATTAAGTTTGACTTCTTAAGATATTTGTTTTAATTGTTAAAAATTGAAAATATCAATTTCCTTTTATTTTTGTTATTTTCGGCCAACACCCTAAAATAAATATAATTGTTATATATTTTTTTAGTTTCTTTATTTGACTTAAATAAAATCATTAAATGGTTTGATGATGACTTTTGCAAGTTGATAAAATAAAATTAAATGAAATAAAAATATCATGATATTTGGAACAAGTATATATTGTTTTGTTTCATTTTTTAGGGTTAGAGAAGTCCGTTAGATACAAAATAAATATAAAAGAAGTTGAGAGAAAAGCTTGAAGGCTAAAGGAAAAAGCTTGGAAATCTTTGAGTTTTGTAAGTTTTTCTTTAAAGCTTTCAACATGAAAAATATTTCTAACATGCTTAGAATCATTTGTGTTGCTTTGGTGTTGTCTCTCTTCTTATAGTTTGTATTTATTTTGGTTGTGAACTTTGATGAAAGATTGATGCATGTAAGTAAGCTTGAAATGGTTTCAAAGCTTTACTTTTGATTTTTGGAAAATCAAGTTGTCATTCTAGAGTTGGTAAGCCACTCCTTGGTAACCTAGAATTGTTCTAGAGTTGTTTCAAAGTGGTGAGGCTAGATTGGTGAAGTATTGAATTGATTAAAGTGTTGGATTTCGTAAATTTGGTGAAATTGGACAATTTGATGAAATTGAACAATTAGGGTTCATAACCCACTCCAAATTTGGGGCTTTTCATATATGTGATGTATTATGGTATGAATATGATGCATGTAAATTTTTGGGTTGATTGGATTTGATCTTGGCATGTTTTGAACAAAAGGGACCAAAATGTAATTACTTGAAAATTTGGGGTGCTCACGGCAATTACTCAAAAATTGGAGATTTGTGTGAAATCTGATTTCGATGCATTAGATGTGTTGAAAAATATTTTAGAAATGATTTAGAATCATCCAAAATTATATTTGATAATTTTTGGGCTAAAATAATCAATTTACAAAGTTTTGGGGCAATTCGGTAATTACCAAGAAATTTGATCTCTTGTGTAATTTTTCAGAATTTGATAATTGGATAATTAAATAAATAAGTTTATTTAATTGATCCAAGAAAAAATTTTGAAATCGGAAAATTTTGATTTTCCACTATTCCGCTGTGTTACCGATATTCCGCCATAAAACCCCAACAAAATGGTATCAGAGCGAGTCTGATTCTGGACACCCCGATATGATTAGCCCTTTAAAATCTAATGTTTGTTCTTTTCTCTACTTGATACATGCATGCTTTAATTTAATTTGATTAAATTTAAAGTGTATGACACTTTATGAAATATCCCCTCTTAATAAGGTTTTAAAGTAACTGGTATTTGGAATACTTATTTCTTGGTTCGCCTTGTCAATATGATTTATGAATATTTTTCCGTGACTACATCTGAGACCGTGCCTCTGCTGTGAGGGTGTAGCCGATAGAGATTTATTTATGCCGGATGTATATTAGATACTAGATAAATTCAAGCAAAAGCGGAATCCTGAACGTGCCCTAGCTGTCAGGGTTACGTAAGTAGCTTGAGTTTATCATTGGCAAGTTTAACCTTGGTATGTCTCCTTGTGGGCCTGCCTTAGCAGCGACAACGAGAAACGACCAGGATCGGAAACCCAGGAGTCACAATAAGTGTGATTGACAAATGAGTTGTCTACCTGATGAATATACTTAGGCGAGACCGTGCCTCTGCTGTGAGCTGAAATATATTCATGGGGTCCTCTTCCCATTATGGAATTTGATTTAATTATTGAATTCTCGTTTTTCCGTTGGGGATTACGGTATTACGTAAAATAATGGGAGGCACTGCTAAGTTTAAAAATTTCATAACTTAGGCAGTGTGTATTATTATGGAAATTGGCGCTTGTTTGTTTCCTTATTCTATTGTTTATATAGAATTGAACTTTTAATTACTGCACACATATTATGATATGTTATCTGACTTGACTCTTGGTTGCAGTTATTCTAGAATAGGTTCTAGATACTACTAGACTAGGATATTATTAGATTGGTCTAAACCATCGGGAACTGTTGTTCCGATTTTCTTCAAAAATCAAGATGGTTAATGACTTAGTTTCTAAGTCATGATAGATAATCTAGATAGATATCCCTTTTAGGATATAATACTTTAGAGAGAATAGTTTCTTATGCAGTAAGAATTGACTTGAATTAGTTCATGTCTCGAGATTCTTGACTGGCATTAAAAAAGCCTCATTAGGTATTTGTTTATCTAGTAATGACGTTTCTTAGCTTTAATTACCTTTAGAGGCAATGTGTCTGACACAATTTGCTAATCAGTTATTTGCAATTGTTGTGAATAGTTGAATGCAAATAGTAAAGCTAAAGAAAGGAGATGCGTATAGTTGTGTATAGAAAATATCGATTTTCACAATACTACAACTATAGGTATTGGATACCAGATCTCCCGTCTAGTTATTTAAAATATTAGTTAATGATTGTTTTGATATTTGATATCGGAACTTGCGACTATTGGATAGTTACTTGTATTTTATATTTAATTATTATATATTTTAAATATAACTAGTAGTGTCATTGACGTTGAGATAAACATTAAGAAAAATTATTCGGTAAAAGTAAATAATTTAGAACGGTGTTTTATGAGTTTAATCACTTAAGCATTAGATGCTTATTCCATATGGTAAAGGATGGTTTGATACAAGATCACACCACACATCCTTATCCATTTAATGAATATTGTATTCATGAAGGTGATTAAGATCTCATTTAACCAATGATTGTCATTGGACCACCAGATTTATTTAACTGATACATTGGATGTATGTAGTTTAATAAATTGTAATTGCTTAAGGTAGTTTTCTTTACTTCGTAACTTAGTTTATGAATTGTCATAACTTGGTTACGTGTTTCTAAAAGAACACATATTGAACGTCTTGAAATGATCAAGAACTTTCAATCTGTTCTGATGAAAACGTATTGAACATTTTTTACTTGTTCAAATATATTCAATCTAAAGTTTTTTAGAGAACTCTATCCTCAAAATTCATTACATGTCTTTGAACTGTTCAAATATTTTTGATATGATCAAACATATGAATTTAAAACAATTAGTTCTAAGGTTATTCAGTGAATATGATTCTTATTCAATATTATTCTTCCACGATTCCATCTTGATGGAATTGAGTAGTGGGAGCAGTTGAATCTTATATGATTTGATTCGTTTGATATTGAATGTTACCGAATTAGTTTCAATACTCTTGGGGTTATGCTCCAGTAACACTAGTTCATCTTTTTAATTTAGGTTCCATTAATTTTTACAGTTACATATATGATATGTATATGTAGAAAATATGAATCTTGAAAAGTTTGAGATTTGAATATTTCTTTTATATAATAGTTATATAATGGAAATTACTTACACCTTGGAGGTATAAGTAAAAGTTTATCATTTATTCTGTTTAATAGAATATTGTATTCTATTTAATAGAATATCTTTCATACGATCCTAAGTAATAAAATATTTTATTACTTGGTGTGTAACATCAGATGTTAATTATTGTAGAAAAGACTTGACTTATTGAAGTCAAATGTGAGAATGATAAATTATAAATGGAACTACGTAATAATAAGATGAATGAAACAATCCTTATACATCTTCTATATAAGTTTAATAGGATATCAGAATCATTTACGAGTATTTGATACTTAATGATTCTGTTGTTTTCTTACCGAAGAAAATTATCCTATAACTTATAATGGAAGCGATATTTGATATCGATTCTGGAAGTTCACCATTGAACCATAGATCTAAGATTGTTCATAGCTTACTGTGATCAAGTTTTGAACTTGATTAAGCTTTCATTATGAATTAGTTCATGATATGTGCTAATTGTTTGCGCAGCGAAAGCAGTGTGAGCTTATTAAAGGTTTGACCTTTATAGTATGATAGTGAGAAAAGTTATAATCAGCAATCTATTGTAGATTCTGAGGAAACTTGTCTCTAGTCACACTAAATTGAACAATTAAAGATATATTGGTTAATGTTGATATTAAACTGTACATTTTAGCTAAAGAATGCAAAGTGGCATTTTTGAATGACTTATTCAAATAAGAGATCAGTTTTGATTTCTTTGTTTGAAGAGTTCATTCTGGAATGGCCTTAGAGTTTGTGTTCTGCTGAGATCGCAGTTTAGTGTGATAGCTTATAGAGCCTATTGTAGACTCGGATAAGTCTTCCAGAAATTCGTGTTCTCTATTTTTTATATCAGTCAGATTGTCTGATCTTGTCAAAGTATAGAGAATACATATGTGATAAAAGGGTTAGTGGGAGCGTACAAATTACTTTCTGGTGTTATATATCCTAGCAACATTATCATTATTATAGTAATAATGAGATGTTTGAAAGGTAAAAGGTTTGTCTAAGTCTTCTTTACTCCGTGAAAACAGTGGGAGTAGTCTCTGTTATATTTGATATAAAGTTTTATATAAGATATAAAACTAAGAGACTTGTGAGATACTCTTATTAGTCGTACATTAGATGTGATCTAATAAAGGACATAACTAGGCTATCTATATGACAGTTAGTATAACTGTTGGACAGTTATTGTATGTCTTATATAAAGATCTTTTGTAAAGGATGATTCCTTTTTCGAAAGAGATATTGATTAGAATGTCTAATCAATTTTATGTATCATTTGATGACGACATAATAAATACTTTATAATGTGCGATTGTAGATATCGATTTAATCGTAATTTTACGAGTTATTTTGATATCCTATAGACCATAGGATGGATCTTGAAACATGTTCTTGTGATCTTTGAGCTATTAAGAATGATTTTCATATTCATGGAGCATTTAGTCTGCAACCGTTTGGGTCATATTAGTTTTGAGACTAATTACTACGTTGGACAATCTACGTCATAAAGAGTCACAAAATATGCAGTAGGAGTGTCACGCATGATTATACTATATGAGTGGAATTAGATGCAACTTATAAAGTATTGACTTATAAAGTTGCATATTGACCTGGTAAGTTAGAAGTTTTGGATTGGTGTTGTGCTTGCGGTTGTCTGCATAGTATTTTGGATTTGATCCCTAAATACTTGGACAACTCAGTAGCTGTAGCACAATACTGATGTAGCATCAGAGTCATATTAGTGTATAATTTAGATTCTACAAAATATGAATGATGCTGGCTATGGGAAACGATTGAGTTTGTTTGATAAACTCATTATGTTATAGCGAACTTACTTCTTGTTACCTACCTCTTAAGTGCTGGGTGAGCTTTTGAGGGCCATACGTATACGATACACATTGAGATGTGTATATGATACCGTGGATTGACACAAGAGCAAGTGGGAGAAATTGTTGGGGTTGGTGCTCAGAGCGCCAATCCGCTCCGTATTTATGTCTGATTCATGAATACGAACAATCATTTTTTCCATAATATTACTGATTTATGGTTGCACCTCTTGTTTTTATATACGTATTTGATCTGATTACGATTAGATTGAAACTAAATATGGTTTAGTGATATGTATATATTAGACAAAGGCCTGATAATATATAATGCAGTACACAGTTACAAAGCTAGTTTGTAATTGACATTGGGAAGTGTCACTGCTAAATGTATATTATCAAATATTGTTCCTGGTCAAGATTCACTAACACAGGTCGGTTAGTCAAATCTGTTGAGACCAGTACATGTCGTATATCGAGACTTGGTCCGATGGTTTATCCCAATGAACCATGAGTCTGGGGAGACTCGTATAGACGTGTATGTGTTTATAGTGGATAAACACTGAACAACTCACCGAAGATTCTTAATGGATAGTACACCAACGTCAATAAGAATCTTCTTGGGTTGAGTAGCATAGTGGTCATTCGACTTGAGATATCATTGTGGATGTATGAGACATCCTCCACACTTAGATGGAAGTCACGTCACCGATCTATTTAGATCAGACCTCCGCCTATTCGTTGGGTGTAGACCGATCCTCAGGATATCCTGTGTGTATGAAGATAGTATATGTCAGTTCTGTGTACAGAGCATAGGTAGTCCATATGTGATTAGCAATCTGTTAAATCTGTGGCCACAGTATACTTCGGAAGTAAGTTCCGAATGTTATTTATAGATTGGTAATAGATACGTTGATGAGATAATACCTATAGAGATTTGACGTTTACATCTATATCTCTGGTATTATCCGGATACATGTGACGGAGGGATTATACGTATGCAGTAACCTCGACATGTATGATTCAGCTAGTTTATCTGTGGTCGTCATAATTTACGGGTGGGTAAATATGGACACGAAATTGGATTTTGTGACGGATATACCTGAATCTAGAGAGTCTCACTAATGAAACATACTCGTAGAGCACTAGGGCGACTTTTATAAATGATGATGATTATTTATAAATCGTTTAAACGTTAAACGAAAAATACATGCGAACGGGCCGAACCGTCGTTCCTAATTAATGTGTATTTGTATTTAATACATGATATTATTAAATACACATTAATAAATTGTCAAATAAAGTTATTTGACATATATCATTAATATATGTATTTGAGATTTAAAGTAAATATAATACATATATTTGAGATATTTGTATTTAATTAATTATTTAAATTTAATTGTTAAATGATTAATATAATTAAAATATAAATATCTCACCAAATGATAAAGTTAGGAAATGATTATAAGTGTAAATGTTTGACTTTACATTAAAGGAATGGTTGTCAAATAAATTTGACTTCTTAAGATATTTGTTAATACTAGATTTTTATAGAGATATCAAAGTCTGTAATTGATAATATATTCACTCGGCACTCGGGGGAGTGAGTAAGAATAATTTAGGGTTCTTGGCTTATAAACAATGCAATTGAATAAGAATTGATTGTCATAGCAAATATATAGGGGATAGTTAGGTGAAATCAGACTCTAGAATCTCTCTTATATTGATCTTTTCTAAATTTAACATTTTCATATTTTGCTTATTTAGTTTTTAGTCTTAATTTAGATTATTTTAAATTACTTTCTAAATAAAGTTAGGTTTATCAATTATAGTACTTAGTGAGAATTTGATTACAATCCATGTGGATTCACACTCTTACTTATCTTTTACTAAAACTTGATACTGTATACTTGTGGTACGATAATCTCGTAACAAGATGTTAACAATGCTTTTCTTAATGGTTATCTTACTGAAGAGGTCTATATGCATCAACCAGAGGGCTTTGTTTATCCCTCTAAACACGATCATGTGTGCAAACTTCAGAAGGCTCTTTATGGTTTAAAGCAAGCTCCCCGAGCTTATTTTGAAAGGCTTAAATCAGCTAATGTCCAACAATAGCAGTTTGTTAACAGCAAGTCAAACACTTCACTCATTTCCAGGTGGACAAATGGTCACTGGCTCCTGGTCTTAGTGTATGTAGATGACATTATTGTTACTGGTTCCTGCACTTCTTCCATTCAGATACTCATTTCTGATTTACACAATACCGTTGCCTTTAAATACTTAGGTGAGCTTCATTATTTTCTTGACATCTAAGTTTCCAGAATGAGGCTGGTTTGCATATTTCTCAATCCAAATACATTGCTGATCTTTTGGCCAAACATGATATGCTCAGTTCTAGTCCTTGTGACACCTCAATGGTAGCTGATAAATATTTCACTAAAGATGATGGTCTTCCTCTATTAGAGGCTTCTCAGTATGTAAATAATGTTGGTGCTCTCCAATATATTACCCTTACCAAGCCTGAAATAGCCTACTCTGTTAATAAACTTTGCCAGTTTCTTTCTTGCCCTACTGATGTCCATTGGCAGGCCTGCAAAAGACTTTTTAGGTATCTCAAGGGTACTTATCACTTTGGTCTTCAATTCTATTCTACTGACACTATGACTTTGAATTGTTATAGTGATGCAGATTGGGCTTGTGACAGAAGATCTGTTATTGGTCATGTTGTGTTCATAGGTCTTAACCTAGTTTCCTACTCCTCCAAAAAGAATGTTGTAATCTCTAGATCCAGCACTGAGTCTGAGTATAGAGCTTTAGCTCAGGCCACTTCTGAAGTTACATGGATCACATCTCCTCACTGGGCTCCACCTTAAAATTATTTCAGTTCCTGATGAGTGGTATTTATATCACTATTTCCCACTCATTTAACTAATATTTTGTATAGTTTCTTGAGTTTTGTGAACGTTTTGATGTATTTTGTGTTATTTTGTAGATAAATAAAGTTTGGAAGCATTGGAGGCAATTTGGGCAAAAACGGACAAAAATGCGTCAACAAGGATATTTTGGTCTTTAGCGCGTCGCGACGCCCAGACTTCCGTGTCGCGACGTCTAAAATGCACCGAACAGTGCTAACGTGCGCCGGGTCCACAAATCAGAATCTGAGAAAAGTTTGACTTTGCTAAAATGCGCCGTGCCACGTGTCACCATCACAGCCGATCTGCTAACGTGCGTCGTGCCACGTGTCAGCATCCTACGGTGCCGACAGTCATCATCGCCACGTGTCGCCACATCACCGCCAAGTCATCAGCCACGTCAGCAAGTCAACAAGTCAAATTGCCACCTGTCGTGCCACATCATCATCAGTCAATCAGGAAGTGACACGTGTCGCAATTCTATGGTACCGACAGTCTCTTTCCCACGTGTCGCCACGTCATCGCCACGTCACCGCCACGTCAGCATCAATAATTGAGTATCCTATCCTTATCTGACACGTGGCGGATAAGAATCTCAGCGACCAATCAGAAGCCGCCACGTGTCACAATAATTGAAGCCCAACCACTCTGCCACGTGTCACCTTATCATCTTATCCAGAATCTTCAAACCAGCGAACCAGAGCGTGCCACGTCGACAAATCCGGCGTCGCGACTCTGAGGACCTGGCGTCGCGACGCTGGATCCTACCGAGGCCTATAAATAGAGCTCGAGATTTCAGAATTCAGGGCACCACTCTCT
>SKCR01008249.1:0-32010 GCA_019454045.1 Zanthoxylum bungeanum | reverse complement strand
GGAAGCAATAATCAGGCGAGCGGCCATGTAGAAAGTCTTAAGAAGTATTAAATCCCTAAAGAAAAAAGGGAAATAAAGTAAAAGACGGACATAGAGTATCAGATAAAAGAAATAATCCACTTGGACACCAGTTCGAGAAGAACATAAGTTCAGACCCTAAAAGATGAAATACCTCTATTACACCTTGTCAGGACATCATGAAGTGTAGAATAAAAGATAAATAGATTAATGATGACAAGATCTGTACATCTCTATATAGACAATATATATTATATGGATTACATGTCTACAAGGGAAAGAAGGGTTCCAAAGGGACTTTCAAAGGTTAAGCTTTCAGTTAAAAGAATCGAATAGAATATATCAGGACAAAAGATTCCCAGAAGTCATAGTATTGAGTTCTTGAGTAGAATAGAAGAAAGAAAGTAAAGGAAGATAAAAGTATCAGAGACCAGATATTTTCAAACCAAGAATGACCTAAGAAGTTCAACATTAGAAGGGATTCGAGGACGAATCATATTTAAGGGGAGAGAATTTGTAACACCCGGTGATCCTGACGACTTGTACGTTATCAGAGGCCCATGACTATTACGTTATCAGAGGGATGATACGTGATGTAAATCATGTTCGAACATGTATGTGCTAATGGAAGGACTTTTTGGACATTCGGCAGAATCCTCGCAGTCCCAATACATAATTCATGCCCAGATTAAATCCGAACAGCCCTTGGTATTTAGGCCGTAACCTTTTCATACGATCTTCGATTTGTATGAACTTTATATCGTCGGAAAACTAAGATCGAGATATACAACTTTTGCGTTGGATATATTTCCAAATATGAATCAGAAATAAGTCAAAAATCATGATTTTTACAGCAGCTACGGTAATTTCGAGAATGACCTAGATTTAGGTGATGTGGCACCATCACAACCACTCATTTTATTTCACACAAATCAACACTTACCTATATAAAGAACACTATTGACTCATCTTCTAATAAGGTAAAAACGTGAGCAATTATAGAGGAATTGTCAAATTTTTCTTCTTCTTCCTCAAGCTATTTTAAGTGCATTAAATGATGATCCCAAGCACATTTCAAACATAGTAAGTTCTATATCCTTTTCCCTCTTCCATTTCAGTTTTAGCTTAAAAAAAAGCCCCAATTCAGGCCTTGCATACCCAAGCAAAAAGAATTGCATAATTGGCATTGGTAGAGTTAGTAGCATGTGTTTGGAGAAGTGTCTTGATGGTATTAGCTTGAAATGAAGCTTTTATGTCTATGAATGTGATGGGGATTAGATTTTGTGATTTGATGATAGTAAAATAGTTTATGTTTAATTAAGGATATTGCTTGATTAAGGATATAAAATGAGTTTATATTAAGTTGAGTTGAAGTTTGGATAGGAGTGTTGAACTTTACCTTGAGATTTGTCTTTGAGGAATTGGTGTTAGGCCCCGAAAATAGGCCAACATCGCGATGCTCGACACTCAGAGTCACGACATGTAACCAGAAGGTGCTCACTGCCTCAATCTAAACATATGGGCATCGCGACGTAGAATGTTCAGCATCACGACGCGTAACAAGCAACAGATCTCTGCCTCGGGTCTGATCAGGTGGGCGTCGTGATGTGAAACCGAGCATACTATATGCCTGGCTTAGCTTGAATGGGCGTCGCGACGCGCCAGACCTGGTGTCACGATGCTATGCAGGAAAAGTTTAATAAAATTTCAGTTTCAACCTAGGATGTTAAGGACCACCCTAAGAGTTTCATATTAAGGAACATACACGTGATATGATAAGTCGCAAGCATAATACGTCATGTGGTGTTGATGGATTAGTAGGATTGAGAAATTTAGTCTGACCTCGAAACATGTTTCATACCTTATATTCTAATTGCATTTCTCGATTATAGATCATCGCAGGAACCACAACATTCTTAGACGAAGCGAAGTAATATCAGTTAAATCCTGAAATCTGTGAGTGGACCTTTCTTTTTTAAAGTTTATTTTACTTAATTGATTTGATTCAAGACTTAATTTTCAGCACATAGGGCATTAGCCAAATTTATTTCTAGTTGTTTTATAAGTAAGAATGATTTGAGAAATATTTTAGAAAGTTGTGACTTTTAAAGCATGATTTTATGGTTTTGGAGACATGGAGAAAAACCCACCTCAGTATGTAACTTGACTCATTTATGGAATTAACGGATACAGATATCGTTTGCACACACAGTTTAGTACTAGGGATGATAGATGCCTCTAGATCCTAGATTCAGAGTCTAGAGGGTAGCATATATCCGCACCCCTAGCTCCAAATTTGTGGCTTGGGTGACAGCGATACGTAATGCCCCAAGACCACTAGATTTCAGAGCTATGGGGATGGCGATATGTAATGCCCCTAGACCCTAGATTCAGGGACAAGATAATGGCATGCATTAGAGGACAGTGATACGTAACGCCTCAATGTCATGGATTTGCACATCTAGCTCTAGTTCAGTGGCTTGGGGGACGACGATACGTAACGCCCCAAGACCACTAGTAGCCGTATGGGGGGACAGCGATACGTAACGCCCACATGCGTCAGGTTTTCTATAAATCCTCAGATATTTCAGTTGAGATTTTCAAATACAGTGGTTTTATGAAAAGGTTTTCCAGAGAATAAGTTTTATGAAATAGTTTTAAAAAGAACTCGGTTTTTCAGAAAAGTTCAGAGTTTTCAGACTTAAAATAGTTTTCAGGAAAGTTTCATAAAAATAGTATTGCTTTCAGATATGAAAAAGATTTCACAAGAGATGATTTGAGATAAATTTGATTTTAGAACCATGGATTTTCAAAAAAAAAAAAGCATTTTAGTTCATATTTTAAACTATCCACTCACAAGATCGTTTAAAAGATCTAACCCCCCCACTCCCAGTGTTTTTGTTTTACAGGTTTACCCGAAAGACGAGCTTAAGATGATGGATATTGATGGCAGTCACTAGGGTGTCAAGTCCACCAGGTCGAGTCAGAGGTGTAGTATAGTCACAGTTTAAGGAAGGTCATATATCATGCATTTTATATAGTTGAGATTTTGTGTGTGTAGTAAGTTAAAGTAACCTTGACAGAGACACATATGTATTATTGTGTGTTCATATCATAGTTATGAGTATTAGAGGTTCATTGTATGTTATTGAATTGGGCAATGGTCCCTATACATAAGTCTATATTTGTGACGAGTTAGTAGTGATGTACATAGTCAATGAGTCAAAGGCTCAAAGGGACATGACGGCCTATATCCTACCGATAGCATCTCCTGGAGGAGGATGTTATACTTCAGAGACATGAGGGTTCACGGTTTACCGATCCTTCTAGAGTTCGTTTAGGGTGTGTTTTAATACAGTATGGTAAAGTTATTGCTTATGCCTCTCGAAAACGTAAGGGATATGAGCATAACTATCCTACTCTCGATCTGGAGATGGCAGCAATTGTCTTTTTTTTTTGTGAAGCTATAAAGGTATTACCTCTACAGGGAAACATTTGAAATTTATAAAGAGCCTTAAGTATATTACAGAATAGAAGGAGTTGAACTTAGGGCATAAGCGATGGGTGGAGCTGTTAAAATATTATGACTGCTCGATCCATTACCATTCTACGAAAGCTAATGTGGTAGCTAACACACTTAGCAGAAAATCTATGGGTAGTTTATCACATTTTCTTATTTCCAGAAGGAAGTTGGTAAAAGAATGGAAAAGGGTGCATGAATGATGGGTTTTAATTTCAACTTTCTAATTTAGCAGCAATAGTTGCCCACGTGCAGTTTAAGTCAATGATGCTAAATGAAATCAAGGAAGCTCAAGTTACTGATCCATTCATCCAGAAATTAAAGAAAATAGTGTAACATGATAGTGAATATAAGGTTGATGATGGCAGACTCTTTAGGTTCCATGGAAGACTTGTGGTTCCGCCAATCACAAAACTGAAAGGGAAGCTCTTAGATATTGCCTACCCATCTTCTTATGTAATGCATCCAGACATGACCAAGATTTATCATGACCTAAATCAATTTTATTAGTGGGGCGACATGAAGAGAGAAATAGAAAACTCTGTATCCAGATGTTTAACTTATCAGCAGCTTAATGTAGAACATCATAAGTCTGTTGGGACACTTAAGAATTTGGATATTCCAGAATGAAAATGGTACGTGATAACTTTGGATTTTATGGTGGGTTTACCGAAGACTCAGAATGGGTATGACTCTATCTGAGTTATTTTCGACAGGCTCACCAAGTCGGCTCACTTTCTCCTAATCAAATCCACCTACACAGCGGCCCAGTATGCAAAGATTTACTTGGATAATATAGTATCTTTTCATGGAGTTCATGTCTCTATTATTTCAGATAGGGGTTCACAATTCACCTCCAAATTTTGGCGTTCATTTCAAGATGCATTGGGTACCCAAATCCAGTTCAACACAACTTTTCATCTTCAAATTGATGGCAAGTCTGAAAGGACCATTCAGACCCTGGAAGATATGTTGATGGCTAGTGCCCTAGATTTTGGAGGCCATTGGGATAAACACCTACCACTAATTGAATATGCTTATAATAACAGTTATCACTTCAGCATTCAAATGGCCCATTTCGAAGGGTTTTATGGGCGAAAGTGAATGTCTCATGTAAGGTGATTCGAAGCTGGAGAAGCCAAACTTCTGGGTCCAAAGTTGGTTCAGGATGCCATTGAGAAAGTGAAACTCATTCGGGACAAGATGCAGACAACTCAGAGCAGGCACAAGTCATATGCTGACCATCGCATGAGATACAATGTGTTTCAAACGAAGGATTATGTATTTTTAAAGATCTCATCTTTTAAGGGAGCAAAGAGGTTTAGAAGGAAGGGAAGGTTGAATCTGAGATCTATTGAGCTTTTTCATACCCTCCGGAGGGTGGGGAATAGAGCTTATGAATTGTTTCTACCTCCCAGCAAGGATAAAAATCCATCTTGTATTTCATGTATCTATGCTTCAAAAGTATCTACATGATGAGTCTCACATTTTAGAGCCGTAGACAATAGATATCAGCTAAGACTTTTCATATCAAGAAACCCCAATAGCCATTGTAGATCGATAAGTTGGGAAACTACGTTCCAAGGAAAACCTAATAAGAAGACGTTGCTGATGTCATGAGTTGGTGTAACAATAATATTATTAGTGTAGAAAAAGATCCAATGTCCATATGAAAGGAACGTGTAATAGTGGGCAATAAAGAGAAGAAGACGCGGCTGCCATCATGGGTTGGTATAATGATAAATTTATGGGTGTAACAGAAGATTCATGAGCCTATATAAAGTAGTCGAAGATTTAGTTTCAAGGGTCGATTGGCTCATTTGGGCTCGTTTATTAGTATTTTTCATATTTTCACAACTTGTAAAAGAAAACAAAAAAACTTAGTGATAAAGAGACAGAAAGTATGTTGGTTTGACCTGAGCTAGTAATAAAGTTTCATTTCTTTGCTCTTGTGGACGTAGGTTGGAGCCACTTTCCACTGAACCATGTTAATCCTTTTTTTTCTCTGTGATTTCTTATTTGCTTGCCATGTTTTCCTTTGGTTTCCCATCAAACCAAAAAAATTCATTTCTTGTGGGAGGTTTTTTCAATGAGTAGGTTTCCTAAATTACCCCTGGAATGAAAAACCACTGTCAACAGTTGGCACTGGGGATCAGTACAAAAGCAACAAACACACTAAGAAGATGGCAGGAGATGGAAACCACATAACTTCAGAGGCTTCGAAAACAGAGTATATGGAGAAGATGGAAGAAACTCTACGAAATGAAATGGAAGATGGACGAAAAGAGAGGGAAACAACTCAAGCCTTTATGAAGACTATGATGAAGAAGATTGAGAAGTTAGAGAAGAAGGTTGGTAAATGAGGCGACGTAGGTCCTAGCAGAAGGAGATAGGAAATAGCAAAAGAAAAAAAGATCGCTGGAGCAGATGGAGATCGTGGAAATGGGAAGAAGAATGCCCAGAGGGTGAGATCTGTAGTTGTTGCCAGCGCCATGCAAATAAGGGAGCTGTGGGGAGAAGAAGAAGAAGGCAAGCGAACCCTAGAATCATCTAGCAACAGCCATGTTTTATGGAAAGTGACCTGCAACGGTATTTGGAGAGGGGCCATGAGGTTCATAGGTATGAAAGATACCACGCTCGAAGTGGGAGGCATGAAGAGGCCCTTGGCGAGAGCATGATGGCTCTATAAGCCAAATGAAGGATTTGTTTCGGAGGGAAATAAAGTAGTTGGAGGAAAGTGTGAAGGGAGGGCCTCAAGGTGACAAGGATATAGAGACAACATCCCTATTTGCTAAGGAAATATTGGCAGTGGAGTTTTCGAGGAGGCTAACTATGTACTTAGAGAAATTTACGATAGGGTATGCGGAAGCCACATTGGGGGTCCGTCAATTGCCTATAAGGTACTTAAATAATGTTTCTTTTGGCCAACAATGTATCAGGATAGGGTCAAGGTTTCCCGGACATGCGATGGGTTTCAAAGAAATGCCAACGTAGCTCACTAGCCGCCTAAGCAACTGACCAATTTGTCAAGTCATTGGCCGTTTGCACAATCAGAAGTGGATATTATTGGGCCCATGCCTACGGGTTAGGGTCAAGCAAAATTTACGATCGTGGAAATTGATTACTTCACCCAGTATGTAAAGGGTGAGTCGTTCCTATAATAACTGAGAAGAAAGAACATAGTTTGTCAGAAAGAATATCGTATGCCGGTTCGGGATTCCCCGGGCTATCATCACGGAAAACGGAAAATAGTTTGATAGCAATGGTTTCAGAAAAAACAGTCTGGACCTCCAAATTGAAATAAGATTTGCCTCACCTTCTCATCTGAATTCAAATGGGAAAGTAGAAGCAGCGAACAAGACCATAAAGAGCAATTTTAAGGCAAGACTCGGGTCCTGTAAGAGTTTGTGGGTCAAGGAACTACCAGAGGTTTTATGGGCACATCGGACGATTTATAAGGACTCCACCATTTTCCTTGGCTTATTGGGTGTGAAGAAGTCATCCCTGCAGAGATAAGAATGACGACACACTAGGTACAACACTTTAAATAAGGGAAAAATAAAGAACTCATCAAGCACCACCTCGATCTGATAGAAGTAAAGAGAGAGAGGTCGGCTCTCAAGATGGCGGTGTATCAATAAATAATGGCACGCTTCTACAACAAGAGGGTTCATGTATGATCCTTCCGATCTGGTGACTTGGTCCAAACACGAGTTACCATGAATACGAGGAGGCTAGAGTAAGGTTCATTGGGGGCCATGTGGGAAGAGCCATATAAAGTTAATGAAGTCAACATATTGGGTACCTATCACCTTGAGCAGTTGGGCGGTACCCGACCTAAAAAACCCTGGAATGCTGAGATGTTGAGAAGATATTCCCAATAGAGCCTATCTTAGAATGACCTTTAAAGAGTTGGAAGATGAACAATAGATCCCCTGAATATAAATAAGGCTTTCTCCTTTTAAATAAAAACTTGTTCGTCTATTCTTGTTTATTATTTGGACGGGAAAGACATGTTATTATACTTGTGAAATACTCGCGATCGGAATGCGTGAATGGATGTAAGGCATGAGGGAAAAGTACGCACCCCCGCGGCACACCGATCTCAAAGTGTCATTATCAAACCCCTGGGCTGAAACGTTATTAGCCAATGACTTGCATCTCTGAAGAACATAATGTGAAGACCTGCATTGCGTTTGGCACCTTGGGTATCAATAGCACGCTCGGAGAGGAGTCGGCGTGGAGTTTGGTGCCCCAAGGTAATTATAGCACGTATGGATTGAAGATAGTTGTGGTATTACGGTACCTCTGGGTTTGCATATCGTGGGGAAGGATAATTCCCCCATGGCATTTTTCACTCGGTGTTTGAGGTGCATAGCACAGGCAGGGCCCACAAGCCTCCTTGGTGTCTATAGCCTCGGGATATGCCTAACATGGGGAAGGGAAATGCCCCCGTTTAATTTATATTTTACTGGATAACTTGGAGTGGGACGCCATTACCAGTGTCTATAGAGATTGCCAAAGGTCGAAGATCTTCCATTTTGGCTAAGTCTTGGTAATGAAAGTAATGGTTCGAGGTTGCATTCATTCCGCATAGGACATATTTGAATGGCGCAAGGAGGGAACATTCCCTTATGGCCAAGTTACTCCATTGGCTCGGGGTCGGATTTATCCCACCGAGACCTTGTTATGTTTTGATGGCATGAGGGCATAGTTTCTCCTCCATGGCCATATTTGAATGGCAAAAGAAGGGAACATTCCCATGTGGCCAAATTATTTCATTGGCTTGGGGTCGGATTTGTCATACTGAGGCCTTATCTATATTTTGATGGCATGGGGTCAGAATTTCTCCCTCATGGCTATATTTGAATGGCACAAGGAGGGAACATTCCATTGTGGCTAAGTTATTTCATATGCCCGAGGTCGGGTTTGTCCCATCGAGGCCTTATCTTTATTTTGATGGCATGGGGTCAGAATTTCTCCCCACTGGCCATATTTGAATGGCACAATGAGGGAACATTCCCTTGTGGCCAAGTTCTTTCATTGTTCGGGGTCAGATTTTTCCTACTGAGGCCTTATCTTTATTTTGATGGCATGTGGTCAGAATTTCTCCCAAATTGCCATATTTGAATGGCATAATGAGGAAACATTCCCTTATGGCCAAGTTATTTTATTAGCTCGGGGTTGAGTTTGTCCTACCAAGGCCTTATCTCTATTTTGATGGCATAAGGTCGGAATTTCTCCCCCATGGCCACATTTGAATGGCACAAAGAGTGAACATTCCCTTGTGACCAAGTTGTTGCACCGGCTCGGGGCCGGGTATGCTCACCAATGTTTTCTTTCTATTCTAATGGCATAGTTAGTGAATGAGTTCAGGTGGAAGATTACAGTCTGAAAAATTCAAAATATGCTAAGTGAAGCATTCTAAGGGCTGTGCTATATAGGCTCGGGCATCAGAGTCTGCTAGTGGAGTGATTCCTTAGGGGAATGACTGGATTAACTTTGATAAAATGGCTAAGTATTAATGGAAGTTGCCCTGGCTCAGGTCTTTATTTAGTAAGTGCTTCAGAAAAGTAGATGCAAAAACAAGTATTTATTCATTGAATAAGTTTTTTTTTACAAAGGGCCCCCTCGAGGTTACCCATAAAAAAATTAAAATGAGGAGTCAAGTGGAAGGGGCAGAGGCCTCTTCATCATGAACAACAGCGGGCAAGGAAGGGCCAGAAACCTCTTCTGCTCCAAATGAAGAGGTTGAGGGGCCAAGAGCCTATTCAGCAGGAAAAGCAGTAGATGAGGAAGGGTGGAGATCCTCTTAAGTATGAGGCACCATGGACATTGGCTCGAGGTCTTCTGAAATAAGGCCGAAGGCCTCCTCTTGTTTCATCTCATTCTTGGACACCGTCAGGATCTTACGAATTATCTCAAAGTCCACGTCAGGCTAGAGTAATTCGAATATCTCGACACATTCTTTCAGCCCCTCTATCTTGGACTCCTATTTGGCAGCCTATAAACAGCTAGATAGCTCGGCTTCTATCCTCTTTATATCTTCCAGAGCTTTCTCCAATTGACTTATTTTTTCTCCAAGTTCGCTCTCGGCTATGTTAGCTCACCATTGATGACGCTTGAGGTCGTCCTTCTTCTGGACAGCCTTGACCCTGGCCTCATCCCTCTTATTCCTCGTGATCTCAGAGGCTTGACGGAGGGAGGCAACCTCAGCCTTGGACCCCTCATCGGATTTTTTGAGGCCCTGATTCTCTACCCTTGCTTCTTCCAGCTGCTTCAACAGCTCTTGCTCCCTCTCGGCCAGACGACTCTGGAGTCTTTGGGCATGACTCCCCTCGGAGAGAGTGCCCGTTAATAAATTTTTATTGGTTGCCAAGAGATAAGGAAGCTACGACATAGAAGATGGGGTCAGTATAGAAAAATGGAAAAATATAAGTACGAATGAGAAGTCCAGTTACCTTTGCATGAAATCGGCAGGTCTTGTTAATGATGTCCTCGGGCGAGATTTCCTCATACGTCACGGCCTGCTCCAACCTCAAGGTCTCGGCCACATAATTAAAGGGTGGGAGGAGGTAGGCCAACTTTTCCCTCACATCCTTAAAAAATTATTAATCCCCAGCAGCGATCACCCTTTCTAGATTGAGGAAGGGCTGCTGAGGCTTTACCTTTTTGGCCCGTCATTTTTCTTCTTGGAGCCCTATCTGCAGGCTCATCGGTCTCCTCGCTCCCAATCTGGTGGAAGCATCTTTTTGATGGTCAGGAGGGTGCGGTTGAAGTTTGGACTCGTTAAGAAGTGCTCGTGATTTGAGTGGGCGGTATAACACTTGAAGTTTGGACTAAAAAGATAATAATTATGGCTGTTTGTGGGGCACTTGAGGGCCCGATTGATGGAGCAGCTGAATGTGCTGATTTCCATCTCGCCTCTGGTGGAACATAAGTTATAATTGAAGAGCGGGTGCTGCTAGATCCCCCTCAAAAGGCCCTTGCTACCTCCCGAGTAAGGTGGGCATGAATCTTGTAACCAGACATCCCTGCCAACAAAAGAAGACATTTAGAGCATAAAAAAGGAAAAAACAGTATTAAGAAAAAGACAATGTAGCATACATAAGGTTAGTGGGTCAGTCATAACCTACCAGCTTGCCTGGACTGGGGTGGTGCATTTCTCGGGATGAGACCCAAGTCGGCAAAGGCGGAAGGATTGACGAGGTCCCTAAGTGGCCTCTGAACGCTGTTGTATTCTTTACCCTAGCATGGGTCTCATGATGGACTTTAGGGAGATCTCCCCAACAAACTTCAAAGGCTCTGAGATTAGTGAGTTGTTTAAGTTTACTCGTAAGGGAAACAGAGGTCGGGTCGTTACCTCTATCCGAGAAGGTGTTGGGGACTATGACACGCTCGTCGTCAATCGATTGGTGCTTTCCCTAGGTGCCCACTGCCTAAAATGACTTATCCTTAAAATTTTTATTAGTGGCTGGGAGGTTGGTAATGATGTAGGGAACCCCGACATGGATAGAAAGGTAATACCAACCCTTGTACTCTTTTAGGTTGGCATTCATTCGATACACCCTTTTTAGCTCCGAGAAGGTTGGCTCTCCCGATCTGTCTTGGCTCCAGATTACATACAGGCCTGCCAATATCCTCAAACTATTTAGGTTCAGCTGACATGGGGCTATGTGCAGGCGGACAACATCTTTGCGAAGTAATTTTGAATGGGAAGGCGCAGTCCAATATCAAAGAAGTCTGTGCATAATGCCACGACGTTGTCACCAAGTCGGCTCGCCTGGCTCCATTCCCTCGGGACAGCCAGACTGACATCCTTGGGATTGTTGAATCTTTCTTCAACTATTCTAGATTAGCCTCGGTAATTGTTGAAGCCGAATCCATGTCGAGGTTCATGAAGTCCAGCCAAGTATGACTTGGCTAGGGTATGGGGACCCTCTTGTGGTAAGACTGGTTCTCCTCTTTAGAGATGGACAAAGTCGTGTCATAATCATCAGGACTTTCAGATCCCAAGCTGTGTATAGTTGTGTGAATGGGTGGGGCAATAGACAGGGTTTTGAAGGGAGTAAGGGAAGAAGACTCGAAGTCTGATATTCCTATCAAGGTAGGACCCGAGGTGGAAGGTTAGTACACAATCTCACGGTTAGTAAAGCATGCTAAAACTAGGGTTATCATCATCATCCCTACCAAGTGACTAACCTTGAACAAACTCTAAAAACCCAGAAACCCATAACATTTACTCCTAAAACCCAGAAAAACATACCCACATATACACACAAATAACATAAATGTATCCACACAAGTAAACCCCCCTAGTGCTTCCATTATCACAAAAAACCTAGAACACACAACAAAAATAAATAGGTCATGCCAGCAAGTCACCTTCATTATTGAAAACATAAATATAAGCAAAAAAAAAAAAGTAGTCAGATGGGGATTTGCAAAGATTGAAGAAGATGTTAGAAAGTTTGTGAAGATGTTAAAGGTTGGAAGATTGTAAAAGACAAAGAAGCTCTGAAGGATTCCTTAAAGAAGATGAAGTGAAGAAGATATTGGTATGGAATGCAACAGCCTTTAAATAGGCTGCTCGGGCTGATCTTAACTGTGGGATTGAGACATGTGGACAGGATTAGTGCCACGTGTGATGGAGATCTCGGGTATTGAATTCGAATGGGAGGTCGAGATCAAAACTACTATTTGGTTAAGATAAAACTGTCATTGGTTTTGGCGCGAAACCATGAGAGTGAGGCGCATGGAATCTCAGGGAAATAAAATGAAAAATGAACCCTGGAAGGACATGCATGCATTTAATTAAGGCCATGATGGTTTAACAACTTCAAAGAGGCGGCTTAGAAGCCCTAGAAAACTCGAACCGACGATGGAGAATACGATCATCACAAAAAAAAGAATCATTTGGTGAGACATGTGCTTTCATAGCCCGATGATGTGGCAATGCTAATATTCACGACTTAAGGTCAGAGGGCGTATGCATAATATACACATTTATTATAGTTCCAAACATCAACTCACAAACTCGTTGATACCGAGAACTGAAGGACATATGTTGATAGTAATTTTCAGCCCCGGGGAACTCAAAAGGCTGAAGAGGGGTAGAATGAGATTTAACACTTAACAATGTGGGGGGTCTAAGGTCATGGTGAGGATGAAAGGCAAGGCAGAGAGACTCAAGCCCTAGGCATAGATGCACCCGACAACATTGACATACGTGAAGACCGACCCGAGGTCGTTCTGTGACATGTTTTATTTTTGTGATAATGGGAATGGGATTTGGAGTGAGCTAACTGAAGCACAATCACATACACCCGAAGAAAAAAGGAAACGTAGGAAGACGACCACATAGGAAGCTCATGAGCCTTCAAACATTTATAAAGAAAGTTCAGGAATTCCAAGGAGAAAGTGAGGAAAGTGAGGAAATCTCTCTCAACCTGACCTGGTAAAGAAATGAGGAAGAAGATCCAGCACCAATCACCTCGGTATGACAACCCGGTGACCTAGGTTGGGTTTTCCATATCTTGTGCTTATGCATGGATGACGTAAGCCCTACATGAGAATTTGAGCCTCCAGAAGGCTGATGCAATGGGAGTATGACATAAGGTTATCTCCTGACACACGAAACATCAAAGTAGTTGAATTATAGGCTGTCACTTGGGCTGAATGTGTAACATTAGTAGAGTGGCAGAATTACAAGCTGGTCGAATGTGTAACAGTGGACAATAATGACAAGAAGATGTGACTGATGTCACAGGTTGGTGTAACAGTAAATTTATTGGTGTGGTAAAACATTCAGGAGTCCATATAAAGAGAACGTGTAATAGTGGGCAATAATGAGAAGAAGACATGTCTGACATCATGAGTTGGTATAATGGTAAATTTATGGGTGTAACAGAAGATTCATGGGCTATATAAAGGAGTCTAGGATTCAGTTTCATGGTGGAAGGCGCATAAAACCCATGGACGTGAGCATGACAGCTCCGAGAACCAGATGATGAGTTGGTTTCGGAAGGAGATGAGGAGTGGGAGGAAAGTAATAGCGATAGAATTTCCAAGGAGATTTATCCTCTCTTCCATGGATATTTACAAAGGTAGCTCGGACCCCAAGTCCCATATTGAGAAGTTCGTTTTGTTGATGAAAATTTAGGGAATGGTCGGAGAGGCCATCTGCAAGGTGTTCCCTTTGACCTTGGGCGGGTCAACCAGTCTGTGGTTCAGGAACTTGACCCAATAGAGTGTCAACAGCTTTGAACAGTTGATGAGATCCTTTGTATGACATTTCAAAGGGCGTGTGTACCGAGGTAGACGATGTGGTCGTTGAAGTTGATGAAGTAAGAAGACGATGAGTCTTTGAAAAGCTTTGTCGATAGGTATCACGGGCTGATTTTAGAGGTCGGGGCGTATAAGTCTCAGGAGGCCTTGGAAAGTTTCAAATAGGCTCTCAAGGTCGGGAGGTTATGGTCTCACCTGAGGATCCAGGAGATTCCGGACTATGTCGCAACTTCGGAACATACAAGGAAGTTTTTGCTAATAGAGGAAGATGAGAAGATAGCCCGGGGAGGAGAAGCTCGGGCTGCAAGAGTAGTCAGGCCAGAAAACTAGCGTCATATGATTAGGGATCAGAGGGGGGAGCCCCGAAGCAGAAGGAGTTCAGGCTGATGCCTAAGAATAATCAAGTACAGAAAAGAAGGCCGCATGTCCAGGTCAACCATGTCGCCGATGGGACAGTGTACACCCTCCTCAATAGAACCTGGTCCGAATAGTTCAGGAGGTCCAGGATAAAGATCGATTGACTGAGTCTGACCCCATGAAGTTTCCAAATGAGAAGAGAAACAACATGGCTTATTGCATGCACCATAATGCAATGGGACACACCACAGAACGATGTAGAGGCCTACGGGAGCATGTGGAAAACTTGGTTAAGAACGGATATCTGAATGAGTATATAGACCAAACAACTACGTAACCTGACCAGCGCTGATAGTGACAATCACCAAGATGGATAATCATCGCTTGGAGCAACTGGACGGTACCCCGCTTAAGAAGCCTTGAAATGCCGAGGTGACTGATGGGATATTTTCAATAGAGTCTCTCTTAAAATGACCCTCAAAGAGTTGTAAGATGATCAGTAGATCCCTTGAATACGAGTAAGGCTTTCCATTTCTTAAATAAAAAACTTGTTCCTTTATGCTTGTTTATTATTTGGATGGGAAAGACATGTGTAATATTTTTTGGGAGATGCTCGTGATCGGGGCGCGTGGAGAAGTGAAGGATATGTGGGAAATGCGCGAAACCCGTGGCGCATCGATCCCCGATGTCATTATCAAAACCATGGGGCAGAGCGTCACAACCCAATGACTTGCACTTTTTTGAGAGCTTAGGCGCACGGGCCTCTGTGGCATTTAGTAATCTTGGGTATGCCATTGACTGGGAGGGAGAATGCCCCCGTAGCTCTGGCTATCCCATTATGTATCCTCAAGTTTGCCGTTGATGGAGAGGGAGAATGACTCTGTAGCTTCGGCTATCCCATTTTGTATCATCGGGTATGTCATTGACGATAAGGGAGAATGCCCCCGTAGCTCCGGCTATCCCATTGTGAAATCTCGGGTAAGCCATTGACGGGGAGGGAGAATGCCTCCGTAGCTTCGGCTATCCCATTGTGTAATCTCGGGTAAGTCGTTGACGGAGAGGGAGAATGACCCGGTAGCTCCGGCTATCCCATTGTGTATTCTCGGGTATGCCGTTGATGGGGAAGAAGAATGTCCCCGTAGCTCCGGCTATCCCATTTTGTAATCTCGGGTAAGCCATTGATGGAAAAGGAGAATGCCCTCGTAGCTCTGGCTATCCCATTGCAAGATCTCAGGTAAGCCATTGACGGGGAGGGAGAATGACCCCGTAGCTCCGGTTATCATATTGTGTATTCTCCGGTATGCCTTTGACGGATAGGGAGAATACCTCTATAGCTCCGGCTAACCCATTATGTATCCTTGGGTATGACATTGACGGGGAAGGAGAATGCCCCCATAGTTTCGGCTATCCTAATGAGGGTTCATTCTCATGCTGCCAAGTGACTTATGATTGCTCGGGGTCGAATTTTCTCCCTCGAGGCCTTGTTGTTCTAATAATAGCCCGATGAGATGAGTTTTTTCCCCCGTGGTCTGTTTTCTATTTTTGCAAATCCTTGCAGATCATATTCCTATGGGATTGTAGCGTGTCAAGAACATACATCAGCCCGAGGTAGCACAAGATGAGTTTCTTCAAGTGCGGAAACCAATGGATGAGCTGACCAGTATTAGCTCGGATCAACCTTCAGTTAGAGAAGCCCTATTGGGAGAGATGATCAAGTTATGGATCCGCAACAGAGATGTTAGATCAAGGCTATAGACCCGATATGGATTCTCTCACAAGAAGTACTAAAGCTCGCAGTTGTGATACCCGTCATGTAATGGGGCAGACCTGATATTCTGGGCTTGTTAAAGATTGTGCATCAGCATGAGAGGAAAGTTGTTTCTTCAAAAAATATTCCAAGTATTGGAAAGGTACCACGAGACATCAAGTCGAAGTAATATGGGGTGTTCATGAGAGCATCGGCCTGAAGATGCTAGATCAGTCTATGGCTTCATGCATCACCATCTTTTTATAGTTCTCGGCACCAACTCATTTACTCATTGATATCGAGAACTATGGGACATATATTGATGGTGTTTTTTTGATCCCCAAAAAGCCAGAATCCCAAAGAAGGGTAAAATGGATTTTAACACTTGACGAAGGTAAAAGCCTAAGGTCATTGTGAGGATGAGAAGTCAGACAGAGGAGCCCGAATCTGAGGTGGTGCCTAAAATATATCATGATTCGAGCCTAAAATGCGGAGAGGTGACCCCAGGCAGAACTTGGGGATAGATTGGATTGGAGGATCAACTCAGCAGATCGTGTACCCGAATCGAGGTGTAAAGATGTACATATAAGCGATGGGAGGAAAAGCCTTAGACCCAACCATTGTAGTTGTTGTTTTTGTCTTCCGACATGGTAGGGCGGGCCAGAGTGGTAACGGTAAGATCAAATCCAAGTAATGTAAGCCCTACATGTGGATCTGTATTTCCTAAAAGATCTTATATGAAAGGAACAGGTCACCGGTTTATCTTCTGAAGCATACTATCGCATGACAGCTGGAATACATGTTGGCATATGGGCTGAAACGTGTAGCAGAGGTTAAAGTAGCAAGGTTTAATGAGATGTCAGATGGCAGAGCTACTTTCGGCATAGCAGTTGGAGAAAAGAGCCTTCGCTGATGAGTGGTAAATGTATCACTATTTCCCACTCATTTGGCGCGTCACGACGTGCTGCCCGCATCGCGACGCCTAACGTGCGCCGCTCTATGCTAACATGCACTGGGGACACGTGTCAGAATCTGAGAAGTTTGACTTTACTAACGTGCGCCGGGACACATGTCAACATCACAACTGATCTACTAACGTGCGTCGTGCCACGTGTCATCATCATATGGTGTAGACAATCGCCATCGCCACATGTCGCCACGTGTCACCTCATGTGTCAGCCACGTCATCGACATGTCAACAGAAGACTAATCAACTTTGACATGTCACCGCCACATCATCATCAACCAATCAAAGCGCGCCTCGTGTCACAATCCTACGGTGCCGACAATCGCTATCGCCACGTGTCACCACGTCAGTGCCACGTTATCGCCACATCACTGCCATGTCAGCTCAATTATTGAATTAATCATCCAAAATGCCACATCATCGGATAAGAATCTCGGCGGACCAATAAGAGCTTGACACGTGTCCCGTCGCGACGCAAGAACAACTTGCGCGTCGCGACGCGGAGACCTTATTAACGCCTATAAATTCAGCTCGAAATTTCAGTTTCAGATGTACCTTCCTCTCTGTAATTCTCTGAATAAATAAAGAGTTTGTATCTAGTTTTCTTTAAATTTTAGTTTTGTAATTAATTTTATTTACTTTCTGTAATAGTAATTTACTTTCTTTACTTTTTCAGTTTTTACTATTCAGCTATGAGGAGGTAACTTCCCCCTGCTATGGTGAAAGGTAAAACTTTTATTACTGCTATTTAGATTAATCTCTCTTAATTATAATATATTCACTATTTAAAATTTGACTTAACAAGGATACCGCTATATTGGTCGGTTGGTAATCAATTATATACTGGTTTTAACCTGACTAAGCATGGATACCGCCTGGTTAGTCGGTTGGTAATTACCGCCTATATGGATGGTTTATGGACAAATAATGATACTGTCTTTATGGTCGGTTGGACTTAATTTGACTTAATCAGGTTACCGTTTATATGGCTGGTTGGTAATATCACACAAGTTAATATATTATATTAAGGGAGATATCTAAAATAATAGTGGTAAAAGTAGATCTTTTAACCATAACATTTTATTTTATTGTAATTTTACTTTTCAGTATTTACTTTATCTTATTTACTTTTCAGCATTTTACTTTATGTCTTTTATTTTTAAGTTTTTACTAGCCCTAGTTATGTGTCGTAACTAAGTTAGTTATCTGGGGTTGTGATGAATTTTAATATCACCGGTTTATAAGGGGTTATTTTATAGTTTGGGTAATTTAAAGGTTTACTTATTAAGTCTTAAGTTTAATGCGTCTTGTTAACTGGCCACTAATAAGATTGATCTGGTAAATCTAAAATAAACTTGACAAAGGAATTTTAGGTTTCAGCCTTAGACTTAATAGCCTACGATCTTCCTTGAGGATAGATAACCCTTTAATAGATTTCCTTACATGATAGACATATACCTGTCGGGCGGGGGTAACCACAATTGAAACTTAATCTTAATGAATCCACTAATTTGATTGACATAGACATATGGTTCAATTGGGTTATACTGGGTATTTGCATCTGACCATCGACATAGGCTTTTGCATAATTTCGTGTTCCAAGTTAGTAAACCGATATATTACACAAACATGAAATAACCACTTCATCTTTTAAAAGATATTAGAAAGATTCACAACTCTGGATAGTTTCTTAATATTGAATTTTATTTAATTTAATTTTGAGCAATTTTATTTATTTGTTTTTAAGTTTAAAATCATCACCATTCCCAGTCAGTCAATCAATCTGTTAGATACTAGTAATCATTTGGCCTCACAAAATTAATAGCTAGGTATTAAGTTCTCGTGGGATCGATACTTTTTATACTACTTGAAAGATATGTGCTCTTGGGTTATACGCATGTGATTTCGCACCGGTCACTCGCATTAATGGTAGATTCACGTGGATGACGTCATGAGATTGGTGTAACAGTAGAATTTTCCCTAGTATATATATGGATCGAGAATTCATTGTAAAGGGATGACTAATTCTATTTCATTCTTCACTTAAATAGAGAGCAAAAAACTTAAGTGTAAAAGTGAGCTTATAAGCGATCGGTCATATGAGCTTGAGAGATAAGGAGGTCAACCGTACCCGACCCGGTAATAAAAACTTCATTTTACCTTATGCTCGTGGACGTAGGTTGGATCCATTCTGTCGAACCACGTTAAATCATTTGTTTTGTCTGTTTGTTTTCTCATCTTTTGCTAATTTTGCCTTTGGTTCCCAACAAACCAAACAAATTCACAGTTGATGGAGGATTGTTCGAGGAGTAAGTTTACCGATTTGCCTCTGGAACGAAAATCAACCGTCAACAAATTTGAATTATGTTGAAAACTTGAGTGTGAGAATTTGGCAATAGGGATGAGATGAGTGTATGATTAGATAATTTTCTCTTTCTATCATACCTTAATGGGATCTCGTGCTGTTTGGAATAAGATCCAATACATTTTTATATTCAGATTTGAAAATAAATCAAGACAAATTTTTTTTTTTGAAATTTTAAATTGAATGAGATTTTAATTGGATAAGACATGTTTCAATAGAATTGGACGAAATTTAACGAGATACATTACTGGACGAGATAATTATTTTATTTCTAACAAATAACTAGACAAGACCAAGATAATTTCATTATCTCAAATATATAAATAAAACGATAACAAAATTAACAAATTAATGGCCCATGGTATTGCCAACCTTTGGTGAGTTGCTCAGACCCCATGAGGCTAATATTTGAATTTTGATATAAATAAACCCGGTTCAAGCAGCGAAACCCTCTCCTAGATCTACTCTCCTACACATTCGGTTCACCTAGGGTTTTAAACCAAACAACTCAAATACCCAACCGAACCGAGGGTTTAGTTTCGTTCCCACCCCCCGCCAACGATTGAACACCACAAAATTGGCAAAAGTAATCGCTCAAATCATCCTCTTCAAAAAAAAAAAAAATCCGTCTTTTCATCTGGGTCAGTGTCCAAATGAATTTTTTTGGGGCTAATTGAAAGCCCTCGTAGTGTTGCAATTTTCAAAAGCATGATAACCAGAAAGCCTAGATCATGCTGCTTCTTGTTTAATACTAGTAGAAGAGCAGTAACAAGTTGTAAACTTGAAGTAGAGCCGCCAGCAAATGCAATCTCAGCCTCACAATCGACCTCAAGTGACCACAAATTGCTTTGCACCTATGGTGATATCAACTTTGATTTGGGTATCTATGGTGTTCTTATGGGGAAACTGATTAAATTTGGCCAATCCCAGTCAGCTCTTTCGCTTTATCATAATGATGTTGTTGCTTTAGGTAATGATCCTGACCTGTCTATTTTGAATTCTCTCGTAGTTTTCTTTTGTGAGCTAGGGAATTTAGAGTTTGCAATTAGACATTTTGATAGGCTTATGTCAATGAATTTTGTTCCTATTAAATCTGCATGTGTTGCTATTCTCCGAGGTTTATTTGCAGAAGAAAAGTTTCTGGAGGCTTTTCATTATTTCATTAAGATTTGCAATGGTGGTGTAGATTTGAATGGTTGGTCTTATAATGTTTTGGTTGAAGGGTTGTGTTATAAGGGGTATTTAAATGAAGTCACGGAAGTTTTTGATATAATGCGTAAGAGAAAAGGTTTGGAGCCTACATTTCATCAGTACAAGTCTTTGTTTTATGGTCTTTGTAAGAGAGAACGGATTGTGGAGGCTGAGTCATGCGCTAGAGAAGTGGAGTCACAAGGTTTCTCTGTGGATAAGGTGATGTATACTTCTTTGATTAGTTGGTATTGCAGGCATAAGAAGATGAAAATGGCAATGCGACTTTTTTTCAGAATGCTCAAGACAGGTTGTGAGCCAGATACATATACTTGTAACACATTGATTCATGGGTTTTTTAAGATGGATTTGTTTGATAAAGGATGGGTGCTGTACAAACAAATGTGTGACTGGCGATTGCAGCCAAATGTAGTGACAAACCATATTATGATCAGTACTTATTGCAGGGTAGGGGAAGTAGATCCTGCTTTGATGATTTTCAATAGCATGGCAAGTAGCAATTTAGCTCCTAATGTTCACTGTTACACAGTTTTGATTGATGCTCTTTACAAGCAGAATAGGCTAGTGGACGTAGATGAATTGTACAATAAAATGCTGGCCAATGGTGTTGCTCCTGACCATATGCTATCTTTTATCCTCTTGAAGCGCTGCCGTAAGGGGAAGGAGCTTCAGCTTGCTCTGATGTTGTTGCGTGAATTTGCCAAGATTTTATGTGGTATTGATCCTCTGATTCTCTCAAACTCGGCTACTTTGAATCCTACAGGGGATTTGAATAAAGAGATTGAGCTTCTGCTTGGGGAAATTTTGAAAAGTGACCCAAATCTGGCTAACGTGGCATTTGGAATTTATATCAGCGCCTTGTGCAAGGGAGGAAAAAATGAAGAAGCTTTCCATTGCTTGTCTCAATTGGTTGGTTTTGGATGCAGACCTTTGGTTTTTACTTGTAATATTTTGATAAAGTGCTTCTACAAGGTGGGTCTTTATAAGGAGGCTAAAACCATAATTGAACTGATGCAAGATACTGATATGGTTGTTGATATGGAAATTTATATGTTAGTGGTAAAGGAAAACTGTAAATTGGGAAATATAGATTCAGTATTGGACATTTTGGACCAAATGGAGGTGAGAGGATCAAAACCTGGTGTTGCGATTTATGATGCAATTATTGGTTGTTTGTGCAAAAAGAAAAAAATACTTGAAGCAGAAAATATGTTTATGAGGATGTTAGAGGCAGGTGTAGCTCCTGATGATGTAGTCTTTACAACAATGATCAATGGCTACCACCAGAATGGAAAATTTGCCAAAGCTTGTGAACTTTTTGCAATGTTCTAAAAAGTTCTAGGCGCTTGTCGGGCAGTGAGAGAGCGCCATGAAAAAATGAGTTTAGAACTTTACCCTTTTTCCTTTTTCTATTTTGTTTCGATTGTTTGTTTGGTTTATTTCTAAACCCTTTGTAAATAATGGAAGTGGAAGCGGTTAGATGGTTCATGTATCTATTCCAATGATACTATTATTCCATACCATTAGGTAAGAAGATTCGGGAAAAATATACACTTACTCGGGAATGAAAAAGGCGATTTATTTGCATTCGATATTTTGGCTTAATTTTTTGGAGTCATTCATACTCAATCAAGTCCAATTTTTTGACGATTGAATGCACCCTCAGAGTCTCATATTTAGTATTCCGAAATTTCACTTTTATTTTTTAATTAAACTAATTGTAAAATTCGAAAATTATAATCTAATTAAGAAAATTCTAATTTTTCATACTAAATCAAAGAAAATAAAGAAAAGCATAAAAATACTTAAAATAAAAAAAAATTAATAAAAATACTACTAAAGAAATCAACTCAATAATGGATCATCCGTTATTTTCAAAAATTCGTCAACGATCAAAATCTTATCAATTTGTAGATGGAGCTTCAATAACAGCTAGTAAAAGAGTTCGTTTTCAGTGGGTACGCTCCAAAAGCGCGTTGTGGAAACGTACGATATCGTATCGTGATATTTATTTTTTTTTATTTTGAATTTGGCATTTATGCTACGGTAGCGTAACTGTGGGCGAATTTGACTTTTAAAACCTTTTTTAGTTTTGACGAATAACCGATATCACATATCAGTTAGTCATCTGTATTACCCCTTAATTAATAATTGATATCCTATATTAATATGTGATTTCACATTGGTGACTCGCGACAAAAAGTTTAGGAACACTATCCGCGATTACATGTGAACTGGTTTACCGGATTAACGAACTGAGTGATTGGGAGAGCTGGTGAACCAGTTCAACCAAATAATCGGATCAACCAATTGCTACAATGATTAGTTGTAATTTCAGCAAATTATAGTTTTGCTGTAATGCGATTTTTGCCGAAAATTCCCAAAACGCCCCCGGAACGATTCTGAAAAATTTCAGAAATTTTTCTACGCATTATGCACACTTCTACAGTAATTCAAAACACTGTAGCAGTAGCAAAAACTTTAATTTAGTGAAATTATAATTTTTCCCTTTAAGTGCGGTTTTGTTGAAAATTCCCGAATTCCGAAATAATTTCAAAAATTTCGAGAAATTTTCTCGGCACTTTTACATGCCAAACAACATCCACATCAACAATTTTTCTCATACTCATACATATAACATTTAACAAATACATGAAGAACATTATACAATACTTGTGTAATTAAATTAATTTAAATAATTTAATCTAATTAAATTATAACTATTATATATTCATAGCCACCTCAATTATAACCCAAAATTAATCAAATTAATTTAATAAAGATCCATGATATACCTATCTCCAAACTTTCTCCACCAAACTTTAAGTTCCAAGCTCCAAACTTCACCACCAATCTTACCACCACCATAAATTTACTCTTGAATAAATCTTGGCAACCAAGAGGTGGCTAGGTTGTTCAAGATTGACAACAAAAAATCTCCAATAAAATTCAACTCTTGAAACTTTATTTTATGAAATTTAACAACACCAAAACAATCCTTAACTCTTAAAGGGTGATTTTAATGTACATAGTTTAGTGTTTAGGTTGTTTTAAACTTAGTTTCATGGCCGAAAATATTGAAGAACTCCTTCTTCCTCTTCTTGGCAATTACTTGCCTAATCCTTTTTATTTTTCTCATTGCTCACGTGAGCAACCAAAAAACATAAGAAAGAAAAATATTTCATTTTCTTTTGTGTTGGCTCACAGCCATAGGCCAAGACCGAGTCAAAGAAAAACAAAACAGCAAAACCATTTTTTTTTGTTTTCTTCACCATTTCCTTTCCACGGCAACCACCCAAAAAACTAACTAAAATCAATCCAAATTAATTAATTTTCACTTGGTAAATCTTTGATTAGATCAAACTTTAACCTTGGAAAAAATTTCATTGGTCCAAATATCCATGGTTACTTTAACCATGACCAAAAGTAACTTTGATTAACTAGTAACTTAGGTTAAATGTAACTAGATCTTATTTCCATCAAATGATATAGTTACTTTAACTCATATCATTTGATTACTCCAACTAAAGTCATTAAATTAATTAATTTAATTATATAATTATATTAATTAATTTATGCATTAATTTAACAATTAAATATATTACACTAATTTAATTAATACACTAATACAAATCACATTTGTATTATTATTCACTATTAACATTGTACAATAATCATGTATTAACTCTTGATATATTATTAATTAATTAATTTTAATTTATGTAATAAATTATCAGATCGAACAATTCAATCCGTACACTAAACACACTGTCAATTATTGACCACCGTTGCTCTAGTGCTCAACGAGTATACTTAATTATGGTGGGACTCTCTAGGTTCACAACCAATTATATGTGTGTGTGTATATATAAACTCTTTACAAATATATGTGCATGAAGACTTACCCACCTATAAATCATGACAGAACAAACTCGGTTGTCGAACCATACAAGTTGAAGTTATAACACTAATGTCTAATCTCTCTGCCATCAGTCTCCTATTGAGCAAGGCCACAGTCTTATCGTCAAGACCTTATCTGCTCAATATATACTACTTATCTCCAGAATTATATTCCGTAAAAATAATATTTGAAGAAGACTCTTTGCTCGATATTATTAATAATATTTCAGAAACTCTATTCGAGACGTACTTTTGGCCAAAATATTTCTGGAACATAATCTGAAGCATCAAGAGACAATCTAACTACATGGATTGACGGATCCTATATTGACACATACCGATCTCCATAAGCATTGGTCCATATATAGCTGACAGTCATCCAGCAGTCCTACCATAAAAGGCCTGACCTGCATGGTATCATCCATGGAGGATCACTCACAAGACCATCGTGGTGCCTCGGGTCTAAAGACCACATTAACTTCTCAACTTGAGGAAACAACTATTGACGGTTTTATAAAATATCTATTAGTCGTCTTTAGTCAGTCAGTTCAATATCCATTTAATGAATGAATATCTGCATTTTTATACGAGCTTAAGCTAAGATCATAGTCCGTTGAGACAAACCATATGTCCATTACATATATAGATAATGCATCAGTCTTATCGATCTAGTGACCGGCCCATGCCAATAGATAGACCTGGCCGGCGGTTCGGTTTCGGTTCGGAACCGAACCGAACCGGCCGGTTTCCGGTTCCACAAGTGTGGAACCGGAACCGTGAATCGAACCAGAATTGAACCGGTCGGTTCCGGTTCCGGTTCGGTTCAGACCTTTTTTTAAAAAAAAATTTCGAAAATAAATTAAAATAAATTAGATTAATTTAATAAATAAATAAAATTATTAAATTGAAGAGCTTGAACTTAAATTTTAAAAAATTTAAGTTGCCTACGTATCCTCCAGGGGTGAGAGGAATCAAAACTCACGTAGTTCCATTATAATTTTAAGATATTTTCCCTTTGTAAATTTACAACTTTGTAATTATCAATCATCATTATCAGTTGATCCTTCAGCTCCGGTTCCGCTTGCACTTGTTGTTGCAGATGCATTATCGAACAAGTCTTCGAAATCATCGGGGGCATCTTCTTGTTGTCTCAGATCAGCTCGAGTCCAATCATCCACACAAGTTGTTGCTTCTAGAGTGCTTGGATGTAATGAAGATCGTCTACCTTCCAATATATTGCCTCCCAAACTGAAGGCGTGCTCAACCGCAACGGTGGAAATAAGTGCTGCCAATATCTCTTTAGCAATAATTGATAAAAACAAGATATATATTTTGATGTCGGTTCCACCATTCAAGGATTTTAAAATTCTTACTAACTAAACTTTCAGTAGGAAACTCGAAATTTGTAGATAAATAATTATCTAATTCGGGGTTATTAGTTGTCGTATCCTTAGCTTTTTTATTTCGTTGCAGTAACCAACGATCCCCTACGCTAAGTCTTGTTTCAATTACCGGTTCACTACTACTAGATTCACCTAATGTTCCTAAGTTATATCTTACAATATAATCATTAAATAACTCAATTAAATCATTTCTTAATCTCACTATTATTCTTGTAATATCAATTTCATTTAATATTCCTAAATAACCATAGTAAGCTTGTAAAGCACTATTCAAACCTTCTAATTTAAATCTAGGATAAAAAACAGCATCAATAAGATAAAGTAAAGGAATTTCTCTAAAATAATTCAACCATTTTACCTTCATAGCAGTAATGGCTTCGAACAAAATAAAATCATTAGGATCGCTACTTTCAACATGTTCATCGAGAGTACCAACAATATTCAAACTTTCAAGAAGAAATAAATGTGTTGTAGGATAATAAACACCGTTAAAAATTAAAGTAGCATCATTAAAAACTTTTAAAATATCTAAAAAAATTTCACAAATATCCCATTGACTAGGAAAAAGTGTGATATTTTGAACAAATTGAGAAAAAAAAACTACATAATGCATCTTTGTATTGTAATACTTGACATAAAAGAAAATAAGTTAAATTCCAACGTGTTGGAACATCTCTTGAAAATTTAATCGATTTAATATCATTTATTTTACAAAACTTGGCCCATTCTCTCCTAACTTGAGAATACGACCAAATACAATTAAATGTCGTCTTAATAGGATCAATGAAAGGTGATAATAATTTCAGACTATCTTGAACACATAAGTTAAGGACGTGACATGTGCAACGAATATGAAAAAAACCGACCCCCTAAATTTGGTTGACATATTTCTTTTAAATCATTAATGGATGCAGTATTTGTAGATGCATTATCAAATCCAATTGTTAAAATTTTATGTACTAAATCATATTCATCAAAAATTACCTTCATTATTCTATAAATATTTTGTGCAGTATGTTGGTCATCAAAAACTCTAAATGCAATAAGTCATTTTTGCATGGTAAATGATGCATCAATCCAATGACAAGTCACACCCATGTATGAGTGTGTTTGCCAATGGTCACTCCAAATATAAGAACATATAGAAATACGACCTTTAATCTCTTTAAATATTTCATTTAAAATAATTTTACCATCTTTGTATAATTTAAAAATATGATGTTTTGTTGTGTTTCGAGTCATTCTACATGCAGCAGGATTTAAAACATTATGCACGTAATTAGTAAAATGAAGTTTTTCACCAAAGCTTAAAGAAAGATGTGTCATACAAGTTAATTTCGCAAATTCTTCTCTATTTTTTGCATCAGAATATTTAAATAAATCTACAGCACTCATATCTCTACTAGATGATGCGTACCTGGCCATTTGAGTTTGCGTCGTATCAATTCCAAGTTCAACCGCATGATGTCTTTCCAAGTGCTTGATCATGTTGCCGTATCCACTAGAAAATTTGTAGGAAACCCCACAATGGTTACAAATTGCTCTTGAAGTTTCATCGTCTTGGCGGTCTAAATGAAAATGAATTTTGAAAACATCTGAGGAACGAGCCTTAACTTCTCTTCTCCGTGATTGTGAACCGACACTATGGCCGCTCTCTTGGGTTGGCATATTTGACATTATGTTCTCAGATAAACTTGTCATTTTTTGTTTAAGAAATAAGTAAGAAGAAAAAGAAAATTGACTAATTGAGAATGGTAATAACTAATTGAGATTGAGAATAAGAGAATTGTAGGAATTGAGAGAGTTGAGAAATTGGTGTGTTGAAATAATGAAAAATGACCCCTATTTATAGAGTTCTAGAATTTTTTTATACCAAAAATGCTCATAAATATAACCGTTTTATTACCGTTATTAGGGATATATTAGGAATTAACTATTTAATTTTTTTTTGGTCGTTAAGGCACTTTTTTTTTGGTTTTAAGGGGCAGGGAGCAACGGCTCACTGCCCCTTCACCAACGGCTAGTAGTCGTTGGGGAAGGTAGGGTTCATGTTGGAACCGTTGGAACCGCTGGAACCGTAAGATTCCAGCGGTTCCGACAGGTTCGCGTTGGGGTGGAACCCCAACCAAACCGGTCAATCACGGATCCGGTTCTGGAACTGGAACCGGTTGGAACCGGAACCGAAACCGGTTGGAATCGGAACCGTCCGGTTCCATTGGTTCGGTTCCGGTTCCGAATCGAAACCGTGGCCGGGTCTACCAATAGGTCAAGACCGGAAACAATTTATATTCTAGAGTATGTCTGACGTTCTCAACGCCATTTGGAACTCTTGCAACTATATCACCATACATCATATATTGAACTCTCAAGTCTTTACTAATTTCATATAAGATTCCGATCAAAATCAAAATCCCTAACTCTTATGGCGATATAATAACTAGATCTACAATATATGAATAATAGTACCATATATTTATATAAATAATTGTGATAAAAAAATATTACATTGCATAAATATTAAATATTTACACAATAAGCAAATAGTGCTCGATCACCATTTCCAACAACTAGGTCTAGAGGGAAGTTATGAGCATTATGTTCATGCATAACTTCCATACCAAGGTTAGCTTTATATCTTCTATTTAATGATCTTTATAGGAATCTAGATCATTATTAGCAAGATCAAAATTTATGTGAACAAATAAATGGAGCAAATAAAATAAATAACTAGCGATAAGGATATATTAGAGAATTATACTCTTTTTATTCTTGATTTTTTTTCATATTTGGCATTTCTGGAAAAAAAAAAAGGTTATATCATTTCATGGTGGATCAGTGAATATTGAGTCGAGCTGGATTTGAACCAGTGTAGACATATTACCAATGAATTTATAGTCCGTCCCCATTAACTGCTCAGACATATGAAGAATCAAGTCTAAGTTTATTTATAATCCACGATCAACTTCCTTTAGTAGTACCCTACCCTAAAGGAAGTCGAATCCTCGCTGTCTCCTCCTAGGTAGCGCCTAGACGGACAGACAAATTAGGCGATACTAGACGGTTTTATTATATTATTCAAAAAATTTGTAATTATATTATAATTATGTAATGGATTATTTGAAATATATATATATATATTTATGTCATCTTTCTTTATTTGAAAAAAACTATTTTCGAGTCCTCTTTTTATCATGTGTAATTTTGAATAACAATATAATTTGGAACAACCCATAAACAAGTGAGAAATACATGATCAAAAGCAAAAGAGTTTTTCATTGAAAAGAACTATAAAAATTAATTATTTTAACTGATTAATTCGGTAATCACACACTCAAATCTCAAATCAACCAATAAATAATAATTATTTTAACTAATTAATTTAGTAAGTACATTTGATCAATTCAGTAATTACAAGCCTTATTTGATTAAGTCAATGTCTTATATTTGTGATTTTATGATAAAATAAAATAGAAAATATGATCTGGATCAAATATCATACCAATAATAGAATTTTTTGACTTGGCCGCCTAGACTCGCCTAGAACTCGCTTAGACCTATGCATTTTCAGTCTTATATTCAATGTATAAGAGGGGATTTGTCCCTAAAAAGGCTACTGATGAAAATTTACTCGAATATCTTTGTGCTGATCATTTGAGCATTCCTGCCTTTATTGTGTTTGAAGAGATGATTGCACATGATTATCTATGTTGCTTGGCATCTTGTGCAAAGAGAGATAGTTTCATAAAGCTCATATAGGCTTGATGAGATGAGTAAAGAAAGGAAGCTTCCTTACGGAATCCACAAAGGCTTTTGGAGGAAATAATTTATATGGTAAGAGAGATTCTTTTTTAGATGAGAGAAGACATCACTATTTCTTCTAGTTGGTAAGGAATTTTCTTGGTGCATCTTTGTTAAACTCTCTCTTCTTGTTCTATTAAATCTGTTATTAAAGATATTATTCTTATTCCAAATGTGGTCATAACTCTACAGACAGTGAATAGAAAGATCATTGTAGGTTTGATGGGGCTCAGGAAAAAGTTATAAAGCATGCAGTTTCTGCTAACATTCAGGTAGATTATTGTTATGAAAAGGAGAAAATCTATTAAACTAATTTATGTACTGAATCCAGAGTTTTGAAATTTATATAATACAAACAATAATTATTTAATAATTTTATGTTTTCATAAATGATAGTAAGATATGAAGGATGTCATTTTAAGAGAGGATAAGCTAGTTAAAAAAAACATGGGCCTTTGATTAAGTTTTTTTATTTTTGAGGATAAAAATCTCATTTAATTAAGGGTTTCTGGTTTCACTGTATGGTATTGGATAACATGGAAAAGGAAGATGATCTATGTAGTTAATCTCACTTGTTAGACTTGAAGCTTAGTTCAGTGTGTTAAAATATATTTTTTGCAAGTTGAAAATATTCAAATTTCAAAATGAACCTTTTGAGTTGCACACTTTTTTATTCATTTTCATTTTCTCTTTAGGTGCTTGTTTGTTTTTCTTTCCTTGTCAAGCATTTATAATGGGAGTCCCAAAAGTTCTTGCTCTCATAGTGCTTAATTTATTTTTAATGGCCTTTATTTCTTTTCACTCCTTAAGCCTTTGTGCATGAGAGAGTGCATATAAACTAAACTGCCTTTTCCATATTTACTTTTTTAAGCCATGTAAGGTTTTATATTTCTCTTCATATATGATTTGGTAGTATGGATTTTTTATTTATCTAATCTTTCTGCAGTTTCATTTCTCTAGTGATGAGTTCTCCGTAATCATTGATGCTTAGATATGCTATTTATCGGTATTGCAAGTTCTATTATTTTCCTAACTAAATTTTTGTATGAACGGAGATGTTTGTTTTCCCTTATCACACCCTAGTAAATTCGGGCATGTGATCGGCAGAAGACAGCCTAGACATCACCCTGAACCCTTGACATGCATCATACATGACTAAACTGAATGACTTATCTACATGTATACGTGGTTGTCATGCATACGTGCAACTTAACTTTCATATATATAACCTGATCAAACTTACTGAACATGCATTATACATCCATAACTTATAATATTCAAACATAACTCACTAATTATTAAACATACATTCATATATACACATATGGCCTTATGGCCTAACTTAACAAATTCCTAACTATTGGGCCTTACCCTGACTTTACAATCATGATGTGTAATGAATGGTGTTGGGTCACATCTCTTCCAAAGCTTGCCTCCACATGCATGATCTAAAATCCCTACAAGACTAAAAGTAGACTGAATAAGTCGAATAAATGACTTAGCGAGTGAACACATCACATAAACTTACGAAATACCAATTATGAAATTTACTGAAATACTACGACAAACCTGGAATGTGAGTAATAACATAGTTCATATACATACACCTAAACCGTATCCTAAATTAAAGACCTGTAATATAGCTGATCTTTGAAATATAATAACATGATGTAGCACAAAACATAAAACATATAATGACATGCATGGTTCATGAAACTACGGATGCGCTGACGTGACTAAACCTAAACTTGGGAAACTGGAAATGACAACGTGATTTGTTAACTTGAACATAACTTGGAAAATACATGAACATGATCTAAAGCTGACATGGACTACATGACAGAATTTCTAATATGACCTAAACTGCTGTAATGATCTGTAACTTAATGACATGATGACCTAATATGAAACTGTATACGTTGTCCTGAAACTATATAGACTGGACCTGAATATCTTGACTTGAAGCTACATGATCTGGACCTGGATGTATGGACTGGACATGCATGTGCTGAACTTGAAAGCTAAACTGAACGTGCTTGACTGGAAGTTGAACACCTAACTGAACGTGTCCGAGCTCAACCTGAATATCTGAACTGAAAATGCATGAGCCGAATCTAAATACTAAACAAAACATGCATGAGCTAAGCCTGAATACTAAACTGAACTTCCATGACTGGAGAATGAATATCTAATTTGAACTACATGAGCTAAATCTAAATATCTGAAATAAATATGCATGAATTGAACATGTTTGAAAACTAACATACGTGCTACGTGAATAACCTGAACATGACGTGATTAATATAAGAACATGAATTGATTCCTGATGCATGCTATTACCAAATCATTTCCGAAGTCATGTTATAAACCGAAAAACTGTAAAAAGTGTTCTGAAAACTGACATGCATAACATGACTGACTTGAAATGACATGACTATT
>SKCR01008248.1:0-31611 GCA_019454045.1 Zanthoxylum bungeanum | reverse complement strand
CCACAGATACACTTGAAGCTTGCATCACCAACATGACCGACAGCGAGCTAGATGCTGAAATCCTGGAATGTATCAACTACATTGACAAAACCATTCCGATTCAAAGCGACACCACCAGTTGAAAGCTTGGAACTTCTAAAGAAAGATCGAATCAACCTTCGATTGAAGAACCACCACAGCTGGAGCTAAAGTTACTTCGGAGCCATCTCAGGTATGCATTTCTTGGAAACACTTATGAATTACCTGTTTATTCTTCTTCTTCACTAACATTGGAGCAGGAAGAAAAATTACTGAGAGTATTACGAGAGCACAAAAGAGCCATTGGCTGGACTATAGCATATTCAAGGCATTAGTCCATCATTCTGCATGCACAAGATTTTGATGAACGATTAGTACAAACCCACAGTAGAGCATCAACAGAGACTTAATCCAATCATGAAGGAAGTCGTGATGAAAGAAATCATCAAATGGTTGGATGCTGACATCATTTACCCCATCTCAGATAACACTTGGGTGAGTCATATGCAATGTGTGCCAAAGAAAGGAGGAATTACTGTGGTCCCCAATGAAAAGAATGAGCTGATTCCAACAAGAACGGGGACTGGATGAAGAGTATGCATGGACTACAGTAAGCTGAACAAAGCCACGAGAAAAGACCATTTTTCGCTACCATTCATTGACCAGATGTTAGAAAGATTGGCGGGACATGAGTTCTATTACTTTTTGGATGGATATTCAAGGTACAATCAGATTGCCATCGCCCCAAAAGATCAGGAGAAAACGACATTTACATGTCCCTATTGTACTTTTGCTTTCCGCATGATGCCATTTGGTTTATGTAATGCCCCCGCCAATTTTCATCGTTGCATGATGGCCATATTCTCAGATATGCTGGAGCAGAGTATGGAGATATTCATGGATGACTTTTCTGTGTTTGGAGATTCTTTTGACCATTTCTTGCAAAATCTGGAACATGTGTTACAAAGGTGGGAAGATACAAACCTGGTACTCAACTGGGAGAAATGTCAATTCATGGTACATGAAGGCATTGTTCTTGGACACCGGATCTCATAAAAAGGAATCGAGATAGACAAAGCAAAGATTGAAACAATTGAAAAACTACTTCCACCAACATCTGTCAAAGGGATTCAGAGCTTTCTCGGACATGCAGGTTTTTACAGGAGATTTATCAAAGACTTTTCCAAGATTGCAAAACCTTTTTGCAATCTTTTGGAGAATGATGTGCCTTTCAACTTCACCAAAGAATGCCCGGAAGCTTTTGAGATCTTAAAACAGAAGCTGATTTCTGCCACCATCATTGTAGCACCAGACTGGACCCTTCCATTTGAAGTGATGTGCGATGCTAGTGATTTTGCTGTAGGTGCAGTTTTGGGACAACGCAAAGCAAAGATTTTCCACACAATTTACTACTCCAGCAGAACTCTGAATGAAGCTCAACTCAACTACACAACCACTGAAAAGGAGTTGCTCGCAGTTGTGTACGTTTTTGACAAATTCTGCTCCAATCTGTTGGGTCCCAAAGTGGTGGCCTACACAGATCATTCAGCAATCAAATATCTGATCACAAAGAAAGATGCCAAACCCAGATAGATCCGTTGGATACTTCTTCTGCAAGAATTTGATGTAGAGATTCGAGACAGGAAAGGGATAGAAAACCGGGTGGCAGATCATCTATCGAGGCTTGAGAATTGAGAAACAGCTGGAAAAAGAACTGTCAATCAAAGAAATTTTTCCAAATGAACAGCTGTTTACCATGAAATAACAGGAAGTCCCTTGGTATGCTGATTATGTCAACTAAATTATGTCAGGAAAATGGTCGTTGGAATGGACAACTCACCAACGGAAGAAGTTCTTCAAAGAAGTCAAGCACTATGTCTGGGATGAACCGTACATGTTTAAACGATGTGCTGATCAATTATTAAGATGGTGTGTTCCATAAGAGGTGGTCAACAGTGTTTTGCAGCATTGTTATTCATCACTATATGGCGGACACTTCAGCGAAAATAAAACTGCAGAAAAAGTTCTTCAATCAGGTTTGTTCTGGCCCACTCTTTTTAAAGATGCTTATCTTTTTGCTTTTCAATGTGACAGGTGCCAGAGAACAGGGAATATTTCGAGGAGAAATGAAGGACCGTTGCAAAACATTCTAGAAGTGGAAATATTCGATGTGTGGGGTATAGATTTCATGGGACCCGTTGTACCATCATTCGGAAACATGTACATCCTGGTTACTGTAGACTACATCTCCAAATGGGTCGAAGCAATTGCACTGTCATCCAATGATTCAAAAGTGGTGATCAAATTCCTTAAAAATAACATTTTCACTCGATTCGGAACACCTCGTGCAATCATCAGCGATGGTGGCTCACATTTCTGCAACAGATACTTCGATGCACTCCTATCCAAATATGGAGTTACTCACAAGGTTGCCACAGCTTATCATCCACAGTCAAATGGATAAGTTGAGGTTTCAAACAGGGAGATCAAAAGAATACTAGAGAGAACTGTTTGATCAACAAGTAGGGACTGGTCTACAAAACTAGATGATGTATTATGGGCTTACCGGACAGCTTACAAGACACCCATTGGTATGTCCCCATATCAATTGGTGTTTGGGAAAGCGTACCATCTGCCAGTTGAGCTTGAACACAGGCGTATTGGGCACTGATGAAGTTGAATCTTGATTTACAAGCTGTAGGAGAGAAAAAACTTCACCAACTCAACGAATTGGAGGAATTTCGCTTACAGGCTTATGAGAATGCCAAATTGTACATGGAAAAGACCAAAAAATGGCATGACCGAAAAATAGTGCACATACAGTTGGAACCAAGGCAGCAGATGTTATTGTACAACTCGAGATTGAAACTTATCCTTCGAAAGTTTAAATCTAGGTGGTCTAGTCCTTTTGTGATCACTCAGGTTTTACCTTAAGGAGCTGTTGAGTTACTGGATCCCAATACCAACAACACATTCAAGGTTTACAGTCAGCGTGTCAAACACTACTGGGGAAAATCATTTGAGCGACCAAAAGAAAGTGTCACACTTTCAGATCCAATCTAACGATCGAGAAGTCAAGCCTAGCTGACGACTTTAAACTTAGCGCTCGCAGGGAGGCAACCCATGAAATTTTTGTATATATTGTGATTTGGTGTGATTTAATTTGGTGTGTTTAGTTTTTTCAGATTAAGACATTTCAAGATGGAAGAAGCTCTCGCAAATCTTCACAAGCAATTTCCTTCTCTCCCTCAAAAATCTATGATGAAAGTTTATAAAGCTCGCTTGGAACGGATGAGACTACTAACAATCCATGGTGTTCCTAATGACATTCGTTGGGTAATTGAAGCAGGGGTCCGATTGGCAGGTGAGTCTTCTGACTCTTTTATTTCACATCTGCCTGGTTTTGGAAGAAGCACCTATGTAAAGAAACGCAGAGCTAAGCAAATGGATGTTTGTTACAAATGTGCAAGCTGGAATTGCAACACTCGTTGTCGTTCTTTATTAATGGTGTCTGATAATCGCGAAGATAAAATTAAATTCATTAGGGATGGCTTGAGTAAGGAGTCTTTAGATGATATATATTCGACTCTTGAGACGCATCCCAGTGGATATGTTCACAAAGCCTTTCGCAAATTACATACACAATTTTAAAAAGAAAGACAACAGTTAAGTCTTGGGAATCTGACTCAAAAAGACCATGTTTGCCAATTTATAAGAAAATTGGATGGGAAGCTTGTCCCTGACGCATAGACGTCAATGAAGCTGCTAATTATCTTATACATATTATATCTCTTTGTCTTTTCCTAATAATTGTGATTTATTTTGTTGTTTTCTTTTATTTTCTCCGACAGGATCCAGAACTTTTTGACTATCACGATTTATTTTATTGTTTAACTAATAATTGTCATTTGGCAGTAACTATTGCTATTATTTTACTCACCTTTTTCAGGTATTATAAATTCAACTCATCATTGCACTTTTGAAGACATCCAGAGTAAAACATGGAAGCCACTTCAAGAAGACGGGTTGAAAACATCTGTGTGTTTTGCAGTAGTAGTGATGGTGTTAAGCCACAATACGTAGAAGCAGCACAAGAATTGGGTCGAGTCTTAGCTGCAAGGAATATGCACTTAATATATGGCGGAGGCAATCTTGGACTTATGGGGATCATTTCAAAAGCTGTACAGGAAGAAGGCAGTCATGTTTTGAGAATCATCCCAAAACCCTTGGCAGAAGCAAATCTTATTGAACCATCAAACGGAGTGGAACTGATTATGCCAGGTATGTCTGAACGACTGGTAGAAATGATTAACCGTGCTGATGCTTTTATTGCTTTGTCAGGTGGCTTGGGTACATTGGAGGAAATTTTATTGTGCTATCTTGGGCGAACCTGAACATACACCAGAAACCAATTGGGCTGTACAACGTTGATGGATTTTATGATTTTCTTTGTGTGTTTCTTGATGATGCCCGGAGAAATTGGTTCGTGTCAAAACCTTTAAAAGAACTCCTCTTTACTGCCAGAACCGCTCCGGATTTAATTGACCAAATCTTAGCCTATGAACCACAAATTGACCCTGTCATTTCAAAGATAAATTGGTCTGAGGACGATCGTTGTAAGAGGCATCGTGTTAATCTAGATCTTAAAAACTCTTCTTATACTGTTTAAGACATTGGGGACAATGTCTCATTTAGGTTTGGGGGAGGGAATTAGTTGATTAGTATCTTCTTTTTAGTTGTGTGTTTTTTTTATATTTAGTTCAAAATTTTTCGAAAAATACAAAAAAATTTGAAAAAATTCAAATATTACAAAAATATTTTGCGTTTTTGTTTTTTGACTAAAATGATGAAATTGGTGAGAGATAGCTGAGTAAGGAGTTCCCACTCTTGATACGTATCTCAAACCCATTTTCGAAACAAGTTAATTTTTGTTTATTTCCTTTTAAATTATTTAATTTGTAAATTCTTCTTAACACTCACTAAAATGGATCTTCAAATACTCAGTTGGCAGGTATTATCAATATGCATAGTAACATATGGACATAAGCTTAAATTGAAAAGTTTGTAATATTCAGTGCTCTAGTTTAATTGGAGGAAGCATCTCAAAAAAGTGATGGAGTAAAAAAAAATAAATATTCTGAGATCCGAGTTATTAAGTCTGTAAGGGTGTTTTAACACCTAGTGCCCTAAACCCAACTGGTTTGGGAGTCACTGTCCCAAAGCTCGTTACATGGATCGAAGATGCTGCAAAAATATATATATCTGAAGTCTGAGTAATTAAGTTTTTAGGGGTGTCTTAACACCTGGTGCCCTAAAGCCAACTGGTTTGGGAGCCACCGACCAAAGCTCGCTACATAGATGGAAGGTATTGTATATAAATAAAAAAAAAACAAAAAAATTTAGAAAAATCGAAAAAAATTACTCGATTGCTACAAAAAGGTGTGAATTCTGATAAAACTTTAGGACAAAAATATTACTCTCTTATCAACTGCACTTGTGTCTGTTGTGGGCAAAAAATGAGTTGTTTAATATTTTGTTAGCTGTGTATATGGTGAATGGTAAATATAATCAGAGATTTACTTATTCAGTAATTTAGAAAGAAAGAAAACAACTAGTAACTTGGAGTAGAAGTTTCACCTGATTAGTCACTATTTCTTTATTCTCTTTTCTCTTGTCTTTTTGCTTTTGTGTGCATTAGTTTCACTACCTTTTTACTTTTGTAAAATGTTTGTTGGTAGCATTGTTGTAACCCCTCACAAGACTACAACTCGTCCACTAGGACACCTAGGGGTTTAAAGGGCTTGTTGCATTCGCTAAATGCAACTGTGATCCCTACGAAAGTGCTTAGGTTAAATTTTATTTAAATGTTATTTATGTTATTTATATTTATGTTTTGCTCGAGGACTAGCAAAATGTTAGGTTTGGGGGTGTGAATGAGTGATAAATCTATCAATATTTCCCACTCATTTAACCTAATATTTTGTATAGTTTTCTTGCGTTTTGTGAATATTTTTTGCTTGTTTTGTGGTATTTTGTAGATAAATAAAGTTTCATCAGGACATTCTGGAGGTGATTTGGACCAAAACAGTGAAAATTGGAAAAAGGGCATTTTGGTAATTAGGAGCATCATCGCGACGCCTAACATGCACCAGAGCTGCTAACGTGCGCCAGGTCAACGGGTCGAATTTGAGAAGTTTGACTTTGCTAACATGCGCTGTGCCACGTGTCCCCCATCAAGAGCATCCGCTAACATGCGTTGTGTGACACGTGTCACAAGCTTATGGTGCCTGTTAGACATTGTGTCCCATAGCGTCACTGTTTGTAAATGATATTGTATTATTGTACAAAATTAACTATGTAATAATGAAATTGCCTTTTGCCATTTTGTAAATATTATTTACTTTGATATATAAATGGCGAAAGTCCATATGTTTAGTACTGGATTGAGATGATATGAGACAGTATCAATCCATAAAGGTTTAATCATTAAATATCCCTAGCCGTAGTATTATCGAGACTGGACATCGATAATGCGGAATAGGCTAGTATTGCGCTTGTGCACGTTGTGAGGGCACAACGGCATAGTTCTCATATATTTAAGTATTGGATACTTATGCAAGTGCGATAGGAGGTTGTGTTTTACCGATGGTACGGAAAACACAGCTTCGCTCTGGATAGACCCCGCGAATCCCATTGGTAGTATGTCTAGGTGTCTATGGGAGGCCGCATCAGGGTAGGTGTATATGGTCTTAACCTGAGACTTACATCGCTAGTACTGTCTAGTCGCACTCACAATCGTTAAACTTTGGTTTTGGTGGTTGGGGACCTTAACCGGTTCTGTGTACACCTCTTCTGGGTTTATCGAGAATCGTAGTGTACTGGATGTGATGTCAAGATGGAAGTATCGCTTCAGAGACATATGGAGGTGATGATCACGCAGGACACAGAACTAGTACTCTATAAAAGGTTGCAACCGTCGGGACAATATGAACTAGGTCAGGATTGTCCGATTTAAAGAGACTAGTGCTTGATGTCCGATATATGTTTCGTACGGGGCAGACACACTCTCCAGCCCTAGGCCTAGCATGTGATCATCCGATACTGGATCGATGTACGCAATACTACGGTATACTACGCTTGATATAGATCTTATATTCCTATAAGAATATTTCTGGAGAATTGGGTAGGCATGGCGCTTTGCTAGAAGCCAACCTTGTCTTGTGAATCGGTAAGAACGTAGTACGAGTACGTGCGTGTTCGGATTATCCGACGACCGTATTTGCTGCCAACATATCCGGAGATCTCTTGGGTCGCTTCCTGAAGATTCACCTATGATATTTGATTCGAACTTAATTAATCTTGGATTAATTGCGGAGAAACTTTATCTCGGATAAGTGCCTTATTTAGAGAGAGAGAACGATTAATTTGGAATTAATCAGTAAGATTATTATATTCGATATAATAATTGAAATTCGATTTCGACGCGAAATTAAAATTAGATTTTAATTCGGGCATACGAGTTAGTTAATTATAGAATTAATTCGTTAGCGACGTAAATAATTTTTCGCTAGGCGCGATTATTTATTAAATTCGATTTAATTAACGTCGCGACGCAAGTTCGGTATTTCGGAAATATCGAACCCGAACGCGTGAGTGGACGTGGGCCCACTTTCATTTGGAAACGTGTGGGGCCCACTTGACACATGTCATTGAATGTATTATTTTATTGATAATGCATTGCATGGTGATAGTGTATAATACACTCTAATGTTATGCATGGAATTTGAGTGTTTGACACTCTAAGCCTTTGCATGGCTTGTGTCATAGATTTATTATTATTATAAATATAATTTGGCATAAATATAAATTGATTTTTGGTATCAAAAATCAAATAAGAACAAAAAGAAAAATTTCTCTCTCTCTCTCTCACTTGGCCGAAAACTGCATGCAGTTTTTGGTCTTCATCTTCTTCATTTTGGTTGCCAAAAGCTTGAAGAAAGTGTGATTGTTTGGAACATCTCCTCACAGCATGCAAGGCTAGCACCTTTCAAGGGATCAAGAGGTGATAGGGAAACCATCATAGAGGGAATACTCAAAGCTTGGAGCTTCCATCACATCTTCTCACCTTGGCCGAAAATCATCCACCTTGGAGCTTCCATCTTGGCTTGATTTTCTTCATCACAAGATATTATAATGTATGATTCCGCCATACTTCATGTTTATATATATTCTTTGTTGTATTTCATAATGCTTAATCTTTCCTTGGGACATATTAAGAAACCAACAATGGTATCATAGAGCCATGGTTAAGCATGAAATACTTTAGGTTAAAATTTGATAAAATTGGTTGAAGCATGTTCTTGTGAAATTTGATGAATAAGTATGCTTGCATGTATATAGAATTATGTTAACATGGAATCAATTTTATGAAAAATGCATTGGATGATTTTTCCCCCCCAAATTTTAACCTTGGCCGAATGGTGTGATAAAATTGGTTAAAGCATGTTCTTGTGAAATTTGATGAATAAGTATGCTTGCATGTATATAGAATGATGTTACATGGAATCAATTTTATGAAAAATGCATTGGCGATTTTTCCCCAAAATTTTGACCTTGGCCGAATGATATGGTGGAAATTGATTGAAGCATGTTCTTGTGAAATTTGATTAATAAGAATGCTTACATGTATATAGAATGTTGATACATGGAATCAATTTTATGAAAAATGCATTGGATGATTTTTCCCCAAATTCATGCCTTGGCCGAATGTGTTGCTACTTGGAGTGGATTGAAATTTTTTTTGTGTTTAAGATCATTGGATGACTTAGAACGTGTACGGGACGTAGATTAATAATTCAATCGGATTGAAAACAAATCGACACAAAAAACTCACCTTGGCCGAATACATAGGACATGTAAAGGAGTTGATTTTTGTTAAAATTAATGTTGGACATTTATTTTGAAAAATTGATGATTAATAAATTAAATGGGTATTTTTGAAATTTTGGTTTAAATACTTAATCTTGGTATTACACTTTAATTATTGGACTTTAATGTTTGGAATATTAAAATTTAATTAATGGGCTTTAATAATTTAATTGGGCCTTATGGGCTTAAAATTGGTTTTATGGCACTTAAGGTGATTCCTTATTTGGGCTTGGTAATTGGGTTTGACCCACATTGACCAAAGCCCAAGCCTTAATAAATCAATTCTAAGTCCATTTGACTTGAATTAATTCAACATTGGATGTTAGTTGGGCTTTGAGGCCCAATAAGATTAGATTTAGAATCTAAGTCTTTAAAGCACATTAAAAGTGTAAACATTTAATTTGGAATTAAATAATTGAATTAGTATTGAATACGAATTAAATTAGATTTTAATATAGTAGTTCGATATAATTCGCGAATTCGTACCCTATGTACTTATTCTCAATCGAGTTGGACTCGCGCAAAATCAAACCGTTGTTTGAACATTGGATGATCACTTAACACAAGACTAATTAATGGTATTAGATTGGTTGTAAAAGCATGTCTTGTTTGAATATATATGTATGTGATGAATGAATAGTGTATATCGGATGGATATTAGAAGGGAAAGGGTAATTTTAGAAATTATTGTAAATTTGGAATTTATAAATTGGACCTGCGTGTCCAGCCTTATCTCTTTATCTCTTTGTATTCTCTTCTCACCTAATTCCCCTTAATGTAAATGAGGTTTCTCTTATTGTATTCTGTAATGGTTTGTAGTAGTAGAATAGTGCTAGCGGGGAGAGGAAAAGGGAGTGTTTGTTCTAGGAACAGTTGTTTATATATCCATCCGCATATCACTATTAATCTACTTTACGCGCTTTATGATGTTTTAGAAGCATGCTTAAGGGTTGTATGATGATGAGACCTAACAAAGATAAATAAATTGGTTGCCAATTAAGCGAAAAAAACCCTCAATTTATATTAAGCGAAGATCCTTCCCATTGAATGGTTCTTGTTCAAGATCCGAAGTTGGCATTGGTTTGTTTTTTTGACCAAAGTCAAGACCTTTGTCAATCAAGGATGTACTTGAATCATGAGAGTTTTGTTGCATATCGGTGTCTTGTCCAAATCGTGATTTTTTATTGGCCAAAGTCAGATCACTTTTGTCCAACGACATTGATTACGAAACTTTTCCTCGTCAATGGGTCCCGCTTAACTGGAATCATTAGGTTTGTTTTTGGCCAAGCCAAGGCCTAGATGATTCGGGGAGCATAGGTTAGGAAAATGTAATGGTTATTGGCATTATACATATGTTTCGGACTTGGATGTCCACCTAACCGGATTAGGAATTGGATGAGATCCATTGATCATGGAGATCTACCTAAGTTAAATAGCATACAATTTTTATTGGCCAAAGTCAAGGTTGTGTGTTATTTAACGGGATCCTAGCCCACTAGAAATTCGATTTCCCGAGTTCTCTACAGAGGGTTGAAACTTGAAGAAAATAGTGGGAGGCTATTATTGAATTTGCAATTTCGTTCAGATACTTACCTTACGCGTCTTTCAAAATTATTTCGTCAATTTTTAAATAATTAGTTGGACTAATATATTGTTATTTTACTTGTAACAGTTTGACTGTACCCATAACATCGTTGACTTTATAGTTGGACTATAGTTGTCAAGATGATTGGCAAAGGTAATATCCGCGACATAATCATGGGCGATAATGTCTTCAAAGGGACAAACTTTGCCGACTGGGAAATGAACCTCAAGATAGTGCTTGGGGCTGAGAGGATACTGTATACTATTCAGAGACCTCTCCCGCCTGAACCCACTGAGCCACTGGAGCTAGAGTTATGGAAGACTCATAGTGACGATTGTGACCCTCAGTCAGTTATGCTAGCTGCAATGACCCAGCATTTCAGACGTCAGTACAGGGACTTGGATCCCTATAACATGATGGCAAGATTGCGTGATCTTCACCGCACCAATAAGCGGATGAAGAGGTACGAGCTAGTAAGGAAACTCTTCCGCTCCCGGATGACAGACGGCCTCAGTTGAAGCCCACGGGACTCAAATGATCGCCGATATTGATGAGTTGGCCAATATGGGATAGTCTTGGAGGCTGAGCTGACTATAGATATGATCTTGCAGTCACTTCCTGATACTTGGAAACAAATCATAATCAACTACAAGTTGATGGATACAGATGACACTCTTGGAGAGCTGTTATCCGTATTGAAGGAGTCCGAAAGGGAACTCCTAAAAGGGAGCAAGCGCGAGGCGCATTATGCATCGACCTCTCATGCGCCAAGGCTAGGCCCAAGGCAATTGGAGGTGCGAGGAAGAAGAAGTTCAAGAAAAGGGCAAAGGCAAGTTGACAGTGGCTTCTAGGAAGCCAAAGGACAAATCTCGCGACATCTGCCTTAACTGCGGCAAGAGGGGTCACTGGAAACGTGACTGCCAAATGAGCATTGTGCAGAAGGAGGATATCAAGGCTGGCAAGGCTATCGCCTCTGGTAAGGCTATCGCCTCTGGTATGTTTGTTATTGAGATAAATATGAATACTTCTAGTTTTAAAAATTGGATTTTTGATTCTGGTTGTGGTGCTCATATTTGTACTGATGTGCAGGATCTGCATGATAGCAGGATGCTGGCGTCAGGGGAGATGGATCTACGGGTCGGAAACGGAACACCAGTTGCTGTTTTTGGCCGTAGGGACTTTTGTTTTAGAACTGCCCTCAGGGCATGCACTTAAACTTTTGAACTGTTATTTTGTACCTAGTTTAACTAGGAATATTATATATTATCCTTGTAACCCAGCAGGGTTACACTTTTGTATTTAGAAACACTGGGTGTTATTTATATAAAAATGATGCAGAAATTTGCACAGCTGTTGCAAATAACGGTCTTTATATTTTGAATATAAATGAATCTCCTAAAATGACAAACAAAAGGCTCAAAGGAGTAATCTAAAAGATGAAGCTTATATGTGGCATTGTCGTCTAGGACACATTAACAAGACTCGCATATCCACACTTTCGAAGAGTGGGTACTTGGACGAATTTGATCCCAATTCATATGACGTCTGCGAATCTTGTCTTTTAGGCAAAATGCCTAAATCACCTTTTTAGCGGTAAAGGTGAACGTGCCACAGAACTGTTAGCTCTCGTTCATACTGACGTATGCGGGCCCATGTCTAGCCAGGCTAGAGGTGGATTTCACTACTTCGTAACCTTTACAGATGATGCATCTCGTTACGGTTATGTGTATCTTATGAGACACAAGTCGGAAACTTTTGAGAAATCAAAGAGTTTCGACACGAAGTGGAGAAACAAACAGGGAAGAGTATTAAGACATTACGGTCAGACCGTGGTGGCGAATACTTAAGTTATGAGTTTCAAGATTACTTGAAAGAATATGGTATTCTTTCACAGTGGACTCCTCCTGGAACACCGTAATTAAACGGTGTGTCCGAACAGAGAAACCGCACCTTGTTGGACATGGTAAGGTCAATGATGAGTCGCACTGAGCTACCAATATCCTTCTGGGGATACGCATTAAACAGTGCTATACTTATTTTGAATAAGGTACCGTCGAAGTCTGTTGAACAGACTCCATATGAGATATGGACCGGAAGGAAACCAGGTTTCTCTTTCCTGAAGATTTGGGGATGCTGGGCACATGTTAAACGTTTGGAAAGTACCAAACTTGAACCCAAAACTGATAAATGCCTTTTTGTAGGATATCCTAGGGAAACCAAAGGATATTACTTCTATCACCCACAAGAGAACAAAGTATTTGTTGCTCTACAAGCATTTTTCCTTGAGAAGGATTTTATAAATGCAGTGGTAAGTGGGAAGAAAGTAGAACTCGATGAAGATCGTAGTGATACTGTTCCTGGTAATGAATCAACGACGGAACAAGAACAGACCGTCCGGCATGAGTCTGTACCACAAACTTCACATACACAAGGACCGCGTAGGTCAGAGAGAGTCAGAACAGTACCTGAGAGGTATGGGTTCCTGATCTCACCTCATGTAGATATTAATCTTATTGAGGGCCATGAAGTCCGAGATGGATTCCATGTACGCCAACCAAGTTTGGACACTGGTTGATGCACCAGAAGGCATAAAGCCTATTGGATGCAGATGGATCTTCAAGAAGAAGACCGACATGGATGGCAACGTACAAACGTACAAAGCTAGGCTTGTAGCGAAGGGGTATCGTCAACAATATGGTATTGATTATGACGAAACCTTCTCACCCGTTGCCATGATTAAATCCATTCGGATAATGCTTGCAATAGCTGCATATTTCGATTACGAGATATGGCAGATGGACGTTAAAACCGCTTTCCTTAACGGAAACCTTTTGGGAATGTTTATATGCAACAGCCTGACGGTTTTATCGTACCTAGACTTGCAAACAAGGTTTGTAAGTTAAATCGATCCATTTATGGATTGAAGCAAGCATCACGGTCATGGAATCAGCGTTTTGATGAGATCATAAAAGAATATGATTTCGTGCAAAACGTAGATGACCCTTGTGTATACAAGAAGGTTAGTGGGAGAGCACTTACTTTTATTGTCCTTTATGTCGATGACGTATTGCTTATAGGCAATGACATTCCCATGCTAACGTCGGTGAAAGCTTGGCTTTCATTAAAATTCTCCATGAAAGATCTGGGAGAAGCAGCCTTTATTCTTGGAATAAAGATCTACAGGGATAGATCTAGAAAGCTGCTTGGACTCTCCCAGAGTACATATATTGATAAAGTGTTGAAGCGATTCAACATGGAACAATCCAAGAGGGGATTGGTTCCAATGGTACGTGGTACCTCTTTGTCTAAGGACATGTGTCCTAAGACTCAGGAAGAGAGAGACCACATGAGTCGGATACCGTTCGCCTCGGCAGTCTGATCGATCATGTATGCCATGATATGTACACGACCTGATGTCTCATATGCTTTGAGCATGTGCAGTCGCTATCAGGCCGATCCAGGTGAAGGTCACTGGATAGCAGTTAAGAATATCCTTAAGTATCTTAAACGAACTAAGGATGCTTTCTTAATTTATGGAGGTGGAGAACTTGCGGTATCTGGGTATACCGATGCAAGTTTCCAAACCGACAAGGATGACTACAAGTCACAATCCGGGTACATTCTTTGTTTGAATAACGGAGCAGTGAGCTGGAAATCTTCCAAGCAAGATACTGTTGCCGATTCAACAACAGAAGCGGAGTACATCGCTGCATCTGAAGCAGCAAAGGAGGCAGTTTGGATCCGAAAGTTCCTAATCGGATTAGGAGTAGTTCCGTTAGCAGCTGAGCCCGTTCCATTTTATTGTGACAATAACGGGGCTATAGCACAGGCTAAGGAACCAAGGTCTCATCAACGGTCCAAGCATGTTCTTCGACGTTACCATCTGATTCGGGAGATTATACATCGTGGCGATGTAAAAGTCGAGAAGGTCACATCAGATGACAACATTGTAGATCCGGTGACGAAGGCTGTTCTTCAGCAAGTTTTTGAACGACACATACATAGTTCGGGTATTAGATGCTTGAGTGACTGGCTATAGGCCAAGTGGGAGATTGTTAGACATTGTGTCCCATAGCGTCACTGTTTGTAAATGATATTGTATTATTGTACAAAATTAACTATGTAATAATGAAATTGCCTTTTTCCATTTTGTAAATATTATTTACTTTGATATATAAATGGCGAAAGTCCATATGATTAGTACTGGATTGAGATGATATGAGACAGTATCAATCCATAAAGGTTTAATCATAAATATCCCTAGCCGTAGTATTATCGAGACTCGACATCGATAATGCGGAATAGGCTAGTATTGCGCTTGTGCACGTTGTGAGGGCACAACGGCATAGTTCTCATATATTTAAGTATTGGATACTTATGCAAGTGCGATAGGAGGTTGTGTTTTACCGATGGTACGGAAACAGCTTCGCTCTGGATAGACCCCGCGGAATCCCATTGGTAGTATGTCTAGGTGTCTATGGGAGGCCGCATCAGGGTAGGTGTATATGGTCTTAACCTGAGACTTACATCGCTAGTACTTGCGACAATCGGTAAACTTTGGTTTTGGTGGTTGGGGACCTTAACTGGTTCTGTGTACACCTCTTCTGGTTTATCGAGAATCGTAGTGTACTGGATGTGATGTCAAGATGGAAGTATCGCTTCAGACATATGGAGGTGATGATCACGCAGGACACAGAACTAGTACTCTATAAAAGGTTGCAACCGTCGGGACAATATGACTAGGTCAGGATTGTCCGATTTAAAGAGACTAGTTGCTTGATGTCCGATATATGTTTCGTACGGGGCAGACACATCTCCAGCCCTAGGCCTAGCATGTGATCATCCGATACTGGATCGATGTACGCAATACTACGGTATACTACGCTTGATATAGATCTTATATTCCTATAAGAATATTTCTGGAGAATTGGGTAGGCATGGCGCTTTGCTAGAAGCCACCTTGTCTTGTGAATCGGTAAGAACGTAGTACGAGGTACGTGCGTGTTCGGATTATCCGACGACCGTATTTGCTGCCAACATATCCGGAGATCTCTTGGGTCGCTTCCTGAAGATTCACCTATGATATTTGATTCGAACTTAATTAATCTTGGATTATTGCGGAGAAACTTTATCTCGGATAAAGTGCCTTATTTAGAGAGAGAGAACGATTAATTTGGAATTAATCAGTAAGATTATTATATTCGATATAATAATTGAAATTCGATTTCGACGCGAAATTAAAATTAGATTTTAATTCGGGCATACGAGTTAATTTAGAATTAATTCGTTAGCGACGTAAATAATAATTTCGCTAGGCGCGATTTTTATTTAAATTCGATTTAATTAACGTCGCGACGCAAGTTCGGTATTTCGGAAATATCGAACCCGAACGCGTGACTGGACGTGGGCCCACTTTCATTTGGAAACGTGTGGGGCCCACTTGACACATGTCATTGAATGTATTATTTTATTGATAATGCATTGCATGGTGATAGTGTATAATACACTCTAATGTTATGCATGGAATTTGAGTGTTTGACACTCTAAGCCTTTGCATGGCTTGTGTCATAGATTTATTATTATTTAATAAATATTATGGCATAAATATAAATTGATTTTTGGTATCAAAAATCAAATAAGAACAAAAAGAAAAATTTCTCTTCTCTCTCTCACTTGGCCGAAAACTGCATGCAGTTTTTGGTCTTCATCTTCTTCATTTTGGTTGCCAAAAGCTTGAAGAAAGTGTGATTGTTTGGAACATCTCCTCACATGCAAGGCTAGCACCTTTCAAGGGATCAAAAGAGGTGATAGGGAAACCATCATAGAGCTTGGAATACTCAAAGCTTGGAGCTTTCCACATCTTCTCACCTTGGCCGAAAATCATCCACCTTGGAGCTTCCATCTTGGCTTGATTTTCTTCATCACAAGATATTGTAAGTATGATTCCGCCATACTTCATGTTTATATATATTCTTTGTTGTATTTCATATATGCTTAATCTTTCCTTGGGACATATTAAAGAAACCAACAGTGCCGACACTCCGCGTGACACCTGTAATCTTCTCATTGGACCGAATCATCGGCGAATCATATTCTGCCACGTGTCATCTTCTCATTGAACCGAATCTACCGCGTGCCACGTGTCGAAGTCTTATTGGGCCGACGAAATCCGCGTCAACAGTCAAAGTCAAAATGTGGGACCAAATCAACTGTTCTCGCATCGCGACGTCAAAGGCTTTGGCGTCGTGACTCCTGTGGCCTACCGATGTCTATAAATTGAGCTCGAGATTTCAGTTTCAATTGCACCATTCTCTCTCATTTCTTTGATGTAAATAGGGAGTTTCTCTCTCTAGTTTCCTTTAATTTAAGTTTTGTAATTTTAATTACTTTTTGTAATAATAGTAATTTACTTTCTTTATTTTTACAGTGTTTACTATTCAACCATGAGGAGGTAACTTTTATCTGCTTGGGTGAAAGGTAATTCTTTTATTATTGCTATTTAGATTAATCTCCCTTAAAAATAATATATTCACTATTTAAAATTTGACTTAAAAAGGATACCGCCATATTGGTCGGTTGGTAATTCATTTTAAACTGGTTTAAACCTGACTAATCAAGGATACCGCCTATATGGCTGGTTGGGAATTAAATTTTCTTACCGCCTATATGACAGGCTCATGGACAAATCATACCGCCTTTATGGCTGGTCGGACTTAATTTGAATTAATAAGGTTACCGCCTATATAGCTGGTTGGTAATGTTATCATAAGTTTATATATTATTTTATGGGAGATATCTAAAATAGTAAATAGTAAATGTAATTCCTTTTACCTTAACATTTTATTTTATTGTAATTTACTTTTAAGTATTTACTTTACCGCATTTAATTTTCGCATTTTTACTTTATGACTTTTACTTTTAAGTTTTTACTAGCCCTAGCTATGTGTCATAACTAAGTTAGTTATCTAGGGTTGTGATGAATTTCAATATCACCGGTTATAAGGGTTAATTATAGTTTGGGTAATATAAAGATTTATTATTGAGTCTTAATCTTAATGCTTTTTATTAACTGGTCACTAATAAAATTGATTAGGTAAACATAAAATGAACTAGACATAAGGATTTTAATTTTGAGACCTTAGACTCAATAACCCACGATCTTCCTTAAGGATAGATAACCCTTTAATAGATTTCCTTACATGATAGACATATACCTGTCTGGCGGGGGTAGCCATAATTGGAACTTAAACTTAATGAATCCAGATAATTTGGTTGACATAGACATATGGTTCAATTGGGTTAAACTGGGTATTTGTGTCTGACCATCGACAGAGGCTTTCACATAATTTAGTGTTCCAGGTTAATAAATCAATATATTACCCAACTATAAGATAACCACTTCATCTTTAAATAATATTGGAAAGATTCACAACCCTAGATAGTTTTTAATATTGAAATTTTTTAGGTAAACATAAAATGGTAAACATAAAATGAACTAGACATAAGGATTTTAATTTTGAGACCTTAGACTCAATAACCCACGATCTTTCTTAAGGATAGATAACCCTTTAATAGATTTCCTTACAGGATAGACATATACCTATCTGGCGGGGGTAGCCATAATTGGAACTTAAACTTAATGAATCCAGATAATTTGGTTGACATAGACATATGGTTCAATTGGGTTAAACTGGGTATTTGTGTCTGACCATCGACAGAGGCTTTCACATAATTTAGTGTTCCAGGTTAATAAATCAATATATTACCCAACTATAAGATAACCACTTCATCTTTAAATAATATTGGAAAGATTCACAACCCTAGATAGTTTTTAATATTGAATTTTTTTAAAACCTACTTTCGAACAATTTTATTTACTTGTTTTTAAATTTAGAATCGTCACCATTTCAAATCAATCAAACAACCTGTTAGATACTAGTAATCATCTTTCAATGTATGAACACGCCCCATCACCCGCACCTAATCTCCACTCACTGACCTCACCGACTCACATAAGCCACTGCCCCTCCACTCAAGTAAGCAAACTGCCTCACACAAGAAATTAACACACATTGCCCCCACTAACACATCAGCCAACAACAAACTAAAACCTAAACGCCACGATCTCACACAGCCCTCCAGATCACGTCACCAGCCAGCAACCACGCCACAGCCTTCAACTTCTCACATAAAGCCAACTATACCATTCATGCATGTATTATGAAATCCCATATAGTCATTCTTATCTTTGTACGCATCATAATGAAAAGCATGTTTATTCCATTGGTTGCATCATTTACCTTAGTATTAGTTTAACGTATTACAATTCATATACCTATGTCATGATGACATTTGAGTTTTATTCTTGTGGTATATCGGATGGAAACCCGACATAAATTCCGTAGCCGATTCTGATGGACGGTAGTGCGGTCTGTACTTGGGATACAATTCCACGTATCACTTGGAAAAGTGCTCACATGTGTGCTTGTAAGGTTAGTATGTGTGCTTGTATTTTCGTGAACATAATATGCCAATGAAGTTGTATGTTCGTTGCTACTTTGATTTACCTTCAAGCATGCAATCTTAAATGTGAAATACATGTAAATTTAGATGCAAGTTTTATTTTATACAAGTGAATTTAGAAACATGATACTCTTAGAAATAAGTGTTACTTAAGCTTCATTAATTATTACATAAATCCTTTAAATATAAGTGACATAAGTAAGGGAGCATTCTGAACCCAGTGGTTTGAGGTCTGCCATTGCGAGGGTGAGTGCGGCCTTAAATCTCATTTTCCCGGTTCACACCGGGTGGCGACTCCATTACTCTCTGGTTAAGTCCCCCGTGGCTACTCCGTACTCCCAACCGGGCCGCGAGCCCGGGGACAGCATGCGTCATCCAGCTCCTGTGTCCCACAGCGTGTGTTTACGCCGGTCACCTCTCTACAACACCAATCTTCTGTGGTGTTTCAGGTGCTGTGAGTTGGGGTAATACCCCATGCTCATATAAGAATTCCTCGAAATCACTATCAAAGTATTATCCTCCATGATCAAAGGGTTTTGATAGTCCTATCTAATTGGTTCTCAACCTCAGCACAATACTCTTTGGACTTTTCATAAGTATCTGACTTGTGCAACATTTGGTAAACGTATAAATATCTAGAATAATCATCAATAAATATGACGAAGCATTCATAAAATCCTCGGACTTTTACATCCATCGGTCCGCAAACGTCCGAATGTATTAGCTCAAGTGGTTGACTGGCACATGTACCTTTTCCAGTAAAAGGTCTCTTGGTCATCTTTCCTTCTAGACGTGATTCGCAGACTAGTAAAGTTCCAGGCTTTAGCTGGTTTAAAGCTCTGTTCTTTATCAACCTATATATCCAGTTAAGGCTAAGATGACCAAGTCTAAGATGCCATATCTATGTATCATTGTGATAAATCTTTTTTCCATTTTGTTTTAGGTTTTTTAACCTTAAATATTTCAGTGTTGAGTAGTGAATTATATGTTAACGACTTTATTACATATAGATTATTTTTAGAGTTTCATGTGCATATAGTTAATCTATTTCCCCCAATAATAACCAAATTGTTATTAAATGAAATGGAGAAACCATCATCCAAACGTTTAGAAACATAAATCAAATTCCTGTGAAAACCAAGAATATACAACACACTTGTGGGAACACAGGAACTGGGCGACGCATTCTGTCTCGGGCTCGCGGCCCGGTTGGGAGTACGGAGTAGCCTACGGGGGACTAAACCGGAGAATAATGGAGTCGCCACCCGGTGTGAACAGGGACAACAATTTAAGGTCGCACTCACCCCTCGCAAGGGAAGACCTCAAACCGTTGGGTTCGGAATGGTCCCTTACTTATGTCACTTGTAATAAAATGATTTGTGCAATAATTCAACCAAGCCTAAGCAACATATTTCCAAGGATAATTCTACTTTTAAGTTCACATGCATGAAAGTAATCATCATAATGGCAAACATGCAATATCACACGGCAATCTCATGAACATACTTCGATCATATAATGCGAAAAACAAAGAACAACCTAACGTAACGCAAAATAAATGGCTAATCATGCTTGAAAATGAACAGCTAAATGGGCTAAATCATGCTTGAATACAATCTCATGAACACATCAAATAAATAAAATGTAGGAATTCAAATGACGAAGAATAAATAAATCAAAGCAACATAAAACAAAAGAATGTTCTGTTTACTCAAGCGGTACGTCGATTTGTATCCCGAGTACAGATCATACTACCGTCCATTCGGAATCGGCTATGAAATTTATGTCCGGGTTTCCATCCGATATACCGCGAGAGTTGACACATCTTTCATTTTATTCCAAGGCCACAACATACAATATTTCGTAATACATGCATATTTATCTAATCAAGAGCCACAACATGCATTTTGACATAATAATCATGTGAACAATACTCAATAAATAATAAAAATAAAACTGAAAACAAGTGTGAAAAATACCCTCAGGTCTAACCTTTTTTGCCGACTTTCGGACTTACGTTTCACGGAGATCAGAAGGGTTAAAGTTCCTCAACTTCTCCGGTTCACTGGTTTAGCGTCTTAACTCACTGTTTTGCTGTTTTGCTTGTTGTTTGACCTCCGTTTTGCAGCTGTTTTCTCTGTATTTTCTGCTTACTGTTTCAGGTCTTTAAAGCTACTGTTTTGAGTGTTCCGGGGACTATTTTGGGCGGTTTTGAGGGGGATTTATGGTGCGGCTGAACTGGGCAGTAAGGGGGTTTATGGTGCGGTTATTTGGCAGTGAAGGAACGGCTAAACTAGGCTGGTTTGATGGTGATTATGTGGCTGGTCTGTGGAGGGGCTGCTACGTTGGGTGATGAGTTGAATGTGTGGTCAATTGGCAGTTTATTTGTGAGGGGCTGAAGGGCAAAGACAGGGGCAGTGTGGCATGAGGAACCTGAGGCTGCTACGTGTTTGTGAGCTGTTTAGGTAGTGAGGTGGAGCGGTGAGGAGATGGGCAGGTGGCGTGGGTCGGTTACGTGAGTGGGGTTGCTTCGTGCGTTGAAGGCGTGATTAATGGCTTACGAAGGTGTGATAAGTGTGTTGAAGGCTGTGAGTGTAAGTTGATTATGTTGAAGGCTAGGGTTAGGCTGGCGTGTGGGGCAGGTGTCTGTAAAGGCTTAGGCGGTTGTTATGAATTGGCTGGCTTCGTGGAGGCAATGCAAGGGTAGTGAAAGCTGTTGCGTGAAGTTTGCGAGTGATTTGTGTCTTCTGAAGGGAATCATGTCTTGGTTAGGGGTTGTTTATATAGAGAAGTGCTAGGGCTTTTCCTTGTCTCACAATGAAAGGATTTTGGCATTAAAGAGAGGATTTGATTTAGTGTCAAACAAAGAAAGGATTTGATTGATTGGGGGGACAAATTTTGGTGAATTAGGAAGGTTGAATATTTAGTTTGTGTTGATTAGGCATTTAATTTGTTAGATTAGGAGGTCAATATTTTTAATTGGTTATGATTGATTTTAATTAGCCATAATATTTCTTTAATTTAGTATATAATATTCTGGATTATGAAGTTACAATATTTTAATTTGGTATAATTATATTTTATGTTTTTTTGTATATCAATTAATTAATATTTTATTTAGTTAATATTTAATTAATATTTAATTTAATTTGGGTGTATTTTAGGGTGATGGGCGTGTGGGCCTAGGTGGTGGTGGTGTGAACTTTGTCTTGGTGGGTTAGGTGTTGTGTTGGTTTGGTGAGTGGGTTTGGGCCAAGATTAAAAGGTTATGGGTTTTTTAGGCCAAAGGTGCTTTAAAACGGAGGTCCAACGAGCGAGCTTGACGCTAAACAAGTGAATAAGGATCTAACGAAATACCGATTCCCTTTCGACGACCATTTCCCGTAACATCCTTAACTAAAAAGATAGTGCCTCCAACTGAGACTCATCATCGGGTTTCACATGCAAAAATGCAATGCCTACAACACTGTTCAAACACAAATAACCATTATTTAAAAAGTTTAAACTAGAATCTCCCACTCCTCTTACTGAAACGGCATCAATGGCCTAACCCTCGTGGTGTAGTCACCTTCAGCAAGGTCTTTCCATGAATCAAGTAGCTACAAAGAAGAACAGACATGGCTAGTTGCTCCAGAATCAACAATCAATGCGGATTTATCATCCTCCACTAATAGAGATTCGATGACAAGTAAATCGTACTTACCTGTAACCTTCTTCTCTTTAAGCTCAGCAAGGTATTTAGGACAGTTCTTTTTCTAATGCCAATCCTTGTTGCAGTGGAAACACTTTCCTTTGGGCTTGGCATCCTTGGAAATTTTCTTGTTCTTGTTCATGGGTGTTGCCTTAGCTTTCCCAGTCTCTTTATTCTTCTTCTTAATAGATTTAGAAGACTCGGCAAAATTTGCCTTCCACTAGGCTTACAAGGGTCCACCAATATGGACTCGTAATGGGTGAGCTCATTTAGCAGTTGAGTCAAAGTAAAAGACAACTTATTCATAACATAGTTGCTTTTAAACTACATGAAACTCTTCGAAAGAGTTTCCATGAACATGGTAACCTGGCTACACTCTATAATACGAGCTCCATAAGTTTTGGCCATGTTGAGATAGGTCATCATTCTTAAGACATGCTCTCAGACTGGTGTCTCTTCCTTCATCCTAGCGGTTATCATTGAGGACATGGCCTCTTGACGCTGCCACTTCAAAGGCTGCCTGAACATGCCCTGTAATGGCTGCATCATCAAAGATGTTGTAGCCATTAGCTTATGTTTTGCAGCAAGAACCTCAGACATCCCTGTTAGTAAGTAGCTGCGGGTTTTCTCATTGGTCGTGACCCATTGCTGATAGGCATCGTTTAATGCTTGGCCAGAATTTCTGGTTGGTTGAGAAGGACATTCATCCATCAGGAAAAACTTAAGGTCTTCACAGACCAACATGACGTTCATGTTACTTTTCCATTTTACGTAATTTTCTCCCGTTAACTTGTCATTAGAGAGAATAGTAATAATTGGAGAAATCATGGCTGAAATAAAATAAAATGCACATGGATTTAATATCCATTCATCGCATATTAAAATCATCTCAAGCATTTTAGCATAAAAATAAACATGATTCATGGACTATCTAAAATGAATCAGAAACCTAAAAAATATTATTATGCAATAGAAATCTATCATCCCATAAAAACATATCGTCATAGGGTAGGTCAAGTATTTGCATGATAGATCGAGACAATCTCAATTGATTAATATATGTGGGATAACTCTTATTCATATACTAACTAACCACGGTTTGATTTAATCAAGGAATTTCGATTAATATTTAATCATTCCTTCGTGAGCGTAACCCGTTGTTTCGGAACCATTGGACTTTACTAGTTAAGTGCAGCCATATGGTAGGTCAGTTCACCAGATATATCTAGAGTTCCTATCCTCTCGAAATCCAAACTTGATATTGACCCAAAATGGACACCATTCGTTGGGGGACGAAAACAAAGCAGTCTCGAGGCATCTTTTGAATCTCACATTTTCGGACTAACAACGGAGATCGCGGGATATATTTTCATATGTCCCTCTCCCACTCACTATTTTATAGTTTAAGGTTTCTACTTAAAATATCTAATATTTAAATTCACTAATGTCCATAAGTTTATGCGCGACTAAAACATAACTCTACCAAAGACTAGTGTATGATTAGTGATCTAACCAATTTTAAATCATAAAATTTTATTCACTAATATCCATTAGTCTCCACTAATATTTTACTTAATTAAACTAATTTAATTAAGTTTGGTTTATTGACCTAATTCATTTTAACACTTAAAATATTAGTTCACTAACAGGTTTAAATTTTATAATTCAACAAATGGAAAAAAAATTAATTAAATAATTTAATTAATACAAGCGCGTTATAAGTTCTCATGGTACGTGGAATTGTATCCCGAGAGAAGACCACACTACCGTTCATTCTGAACCAGCTAGGAAATTTACAACCGAGTTTCCATTCTATATACAATGGAAAAATAATACACTTACAAAATTCCATGTGTATTAAATTTTTGAATTTTGAATTTTAAACTATTAAACCAATTAATCTTATTAATTTGTTTTCATGCATATCATGTTCCAATTTAACTCTTAAATTTCATAAGAACATATTTTAAGACTAAAATATTCATGTATCTAAAACATGTTATGACATGTGAAAATGCAAGAGTAGGCACCATAAGCCATATGACATGTTATTCAAATATTTTGAGATAAACATACACATAGCAGACGCCAGTCACGCCGCTAGGTATCTCGTCGCGATAGATTACACTAGAAAACCCAAGCAGAATACAATTTCAAATTCGTGTCGCTACACTCAAACAATAGGTTCGTGAGTCACGACGCATAATAGAGGACGTCACGATGCCTCATGTTTTCCAAGTTTAAATAACCGAACTGAAGAAGAGAAAATTGTATTGATCAATCTCTTATTTTTTTCTTATACTAATCTAATCAGTACAAAATATTCCAAAGCATCCATTGGTCATCAAATCTTGCTCCATGGTGTGGCGTTAAGTTCTTTGTGGCATCGGCTCTCCAAATGCAAAGAATGTACAACTTGAAATTCTTACATAGGAAATGAATTTACAACACTTGTAAAAATTTGGCCTTGTGGCCTTATATTCCCAAAACAAAAAATAACATAAAAATAGGAGCCGAAAAAAATTAACGATCAACTAGTACATTCATCACATGAATCTAAAAAAACATTCAACACATGAACATTAAAACAAACATTTATCACATGAACAATAAAATGTGCCTACTAATCACAACATGCATGACAATAATTTATATCTTATATAAATCGTTAAAAACCGAAAATTTTAATTAAAAATAGAAGGGTTAAAAATACTTTTCAACATCACTCTGATACCAATTATAGGAAACGCTTTCCCTCGTGCAGCGGAAACGCCTTAGGCATCGAGATCGACCTAGAAAAAATTTTCTACTCTCTCCCTCTCTTAGCCGAATCTGACCAACCCTTGTATGATATTTTGCTTCTGTTATTAGCAATGTTTCAGCCCTGGAACAGCCCATGAATAGCTACTCAGATTTTGAACTGTTTTGAACCCACAACGCTCGCACAATTCACCCAAAACAGCCAGTAATGTGCATGTGATGTAGTAGTATTTCAGGTCTGATTTTTCTCTAAAAAACAACCTCTCAACACCGTTGAAATATCCTTTTATGTTCCAACAGCCGATGATCTTCCATTCTATGTCTCGCAACTAACAAAAACAAGGGTGGGCTTGACTCGCAAAATAAATCTCTAACCTCTTTAGAGATTAAGAATATCACACTAGAATTCTTGCTTTTTTTTTCTTTCTCTTTTGCTTTCAACACTTGAGAGAAAACAAGAACAAGGGTGGCTACGTTTTTCAATCAAGAAAATTACAGTAAAAGGATAACATCATTATATTTTTATAATAATGGTAAAGTCTTGTGAATAATTGAACAACAACCACAAGCCTTTTCCAAACAAAATTCGGCCACCTAGATTTTCTACACCTAATTTTTAAAATAACCAACTTATTAATTGTCATCATAATGATAATATTTGACTGTCAAAATAAGATGTAAATGTCATTAATTAGATGTTGAATTTTTACAAATCATATTTGAAAAAATCTATATCACCATAAATGATATATCAAACAATTTAATATACTTATTAAATCAAATTATTATCTCATGATCATTTATTAAATAAAAACCTTATATTAAATATAATATAAAATTACATGAGTGACACAAATATATTATTAATCTCATTTATAATAATATATGTATGTGAGTATATAATTAATAACTGTCCAATTATATTTAATTTGCTACAGTATATCGAACTAGAACGGGGACCATATGTGTTAGTGTTTCTAGAACATGCCAATGATCTCTAAGATGATTTTGTGTGTGAATATTCAAAGAAGGTGCGGAATAAACTTACAATGATCGGATTTGATGGATGTATGAAGTTCAAAACTTTTGATCCTTTGTGGAAGCTCCAAGCTTTATCTTTTTGTTCCAAACTCTAGGAATTAGTTTCCCTATCACCTTATAAGACTCCTTGAAAGTTGTAGCTTAAAGAAATTTTGAAGCAAAATTTCCCTAGGGAGAAAGGAAGCTCACGGCAATTGATGGAAGAAGGAGAGAGATTTTTGTTGTTTGATTTTTGATTTCTAAAATCAATTATAAAGTCAACTTCCAAAGTTGGTATATGGTTTAATTTCAAAAATAAAATAATGAAGTGTGTTGAGATTGGTTAGTGTGATTTACAAGCAATCTAAGCTTACACTCAACAATTAACATGTCAAATGTGTGATGTAAGTCAAGTGGGTGTTGGACAATTATGACCCATAGCATCACTATTTGTACAGAACATTGTGTTGTTGTACAAATTAACTATATGACAAAAGAAATTTCTCTTTTATCATTTGTAATTAGATTACCAAGATATATAAATGATAAAAGTCCATATGATTAGTACCAGATTAATAAGATATGAGACATTATTAATCCACTAAGGTTTAATCATTAAATATCCCTAGTTGTAGTATTATCGAGACTGGACATCGATAATGCGGAATAGACTAGTATTACACTTGTGCGTGTTATGGAAGCGTAACTGCATAGTTTTCATATATTTGGGTATTGGATACTCATGCAAGTGTAATAGGAGGTTCCGTTTACCGATGGTATGGAAACAGCTTCGCTCTGGATAGACCCATCTGAATCCCAATGGTAGTTTGGCTATGTGTCTATGGGAATCTGAATCACGGTAGGTGTATTTGGTCTTAACCTGAGACTTGCATCGCTAATACTTACGACAATTAGTATACTTCGGTTTTGGTAGTCCGGGGCTTTACAGGTTCTGTGTACGCCTCTTCTAGGTATACTGAGAATCGTAGTGTATTGGGTGTGATGTCAAGATGGAAGTATCACTCCAGTCATATGGAGATGATGATCACGTAAGATACGGAACTGGTACTCTTATGTACTGTAGTCATCGGGATAATATGACTAGGTCAAGACTATCCGATAATAGAGACTAGTTACCATAGTGTAGACAACAGAACCTGGGCGATGCTGTTTCTAGGCTTGCGGCCTAGTTGGGAGTACGATATAACATGGAGTCGCCACCCGCACCAATCCAACAATCATGCTCAAGGGTACTTAGATCTAACATGCTTTCATTCAAATAATTCCACGCAATGTAACACAACAAGCATATTAAACCATTAAATCAACATGTACGAATCATTACCCAAACGCATCATAAACTAAGAACATGCATAGTGAACAACCTAAACATGCTTTAACAAATAAATAACAAATTAAATTAAACCATGCTTCAAATAATAAACAAATAACCTAAAGACTATAACATGCTCAAATACAAGTTTGGATGGGACAAAACATATGTCTCTTAAGTGGTACGTGGCGTTGTATCCCGAGTACAAACCGCACTACCGTCCATTCGGATTCGGCTACGGAATTTACGTCCGGGTTTCCATCCTATATACCACAAAAGGGAACACATGTCCCGCCCATCCAACAATCAAATCATGCCTCAAACGACTCTCATGCAATTATATATCAAAGTAAAATAAAATAAAGAATAAAGAAGATAGGTAAAAGGTGCCCTCAGGTCTAACCTCTTTTGTCGTCTAAGAAAGGGCGTTACACGTCCGTTGGAAGGGTGAATGATCCGCTACTCTTTTAGTTCACCAACTCAACGTCTTTCCTCGATATTTTGCTGTTCGGGCTGCTGTTTCAAGTCCGTTTCGCGGCTGCTTCGCTGCTACGTTTCAGGTCACTGTCTTGATGGTTAGCGGACTGTTTTAGGTGATTTTGAAGGCTTAGGGAGGTGTGTTTGTGAGGACTTTTTAGGGAAACTTTATGGAGGTTTTGGGGATGGTGTTTAAGTGATTTTAGGACGGTTTTGGGGGCTAAGGACGCAACAAAAACCGACCAGAACAGAAGGTGAACTGCGGCAGTTCACAGGTGCAGTGGGGTGTTTTCAGGGACTGTTTTGGGTGATTTTGAAGGCTTATGGAGGTGCGTTTGTGGGGATTTTTAGGGAAACTTTATGGAGGTTTTGGGGATGGTGTTTAGGTGATTTTAGGACGGTTTTGGGGGCTAAGGACGCAACAAAAACCGACCAGAACAGAAGGTGAACTGCGGCAGTTTACAGGTGCAGTGGGGTGTTTTCAGGGACTGTTTTGGGGCTGCGAATGGGGCTGTGTTTGGAGGGTGTTTAGTGCGACTTTAGGGCTGTGAATAAGGTTTATTTGAGGGTGTTTTAAGGCTGTGAATGGGGGCTGGAACTCGGCAATGGAGGGTTAAGTTTAGGGCTTGGGCGTGAAGGGTGTTGATGATGGAGGGAAGATGCGGCAATGGAGGCTATTGGATCTTAAAGGCTCAGCAATGGAGGCTTCAGGGGGATGCTTGGGCGTGCAATGGAGGCTTAAGAGAATGCTTTAGGCGTGTGAGAGAGGTGTATGAGCCAGGGTTTTGAATGGGGGGTGAAAGCCTCTTTTTATAGGCAAAGAGAGAAGACTTTCCTAATTAGATTAGGAAGGAATCTCCTAATTGATTTCTAATAAGGAATGCATCCCCTAATTAGGATTTGGGATTGGATTTGATTTGGTAATGATTTGATTTGATTTCTTTTATTTAGGTAAGGATTTAACAAGATTTAAACATGTGATAAATATACATATACCTAAATAAAGGGGCTTTGGGCGTGAATCACATCTTTTGGGCATGGATTTGGTTTGACTTGGCTATTTGGGCTTGGTTTGGGTTAGGTATGTGGTCTATGGGAGTTTTGGGCCTAAGGTGAGCTTTGAAACGGAAGTCCAACAAGCAGCCGAAGCTAAACAACGAGATTAAATCCATCCAAAATTCTATTTTCCAACTTTACCCTTCCAACGTCCGTTTCCCGCGACTTTCATGACTAAAGAAGTAGTTGCCTCCATACGAGACTCCTCATTGGGCTAATGTGTAAAAATGCAATGCCTACAGTCGCCCCCACTTTGATGGGACTTGTGCAGTGTGTGACAATGACAATCCTATCAAAGTACGTGCAATGCATTTTTACTTACCTGGCTCGCCAGCTGTCACCTGGTCTGCCTGATGTGCTGAGTTGATAATGCTAAACCCCGTACCTAGGGCGTCGCGGTTGCGTCTCCATACCTAGAGTGCCGCAGTGATGATGTTGGTTGTCTGAGTGCTAACCCCATACCTAGGGTGTCGCAGTGACGCCTCCGTACCTAGAGTGCCACAAATGTCTGAATAGTCCACATGCCGTACCTGGCGTGCTAACCCCGTACCTAGGGCGTCGCTGTGGTCTGAATGCTAACCCCGTACCTAGGGTGTCCCGGTGACATCTCCGTACCTAGAGAGCCACAAATGTCTGAGTGCTAACCCCGTACCTAGGGTGCCGCAGTGACGCCTCCGTACCTAGAGTGCCACAAATGTCTGAGTGCTAACCCCGTACCTAGGGTGTCGCGGTGACACCTCCGTACCTAGAGTGCCACAAATCTCTGAGTGCTAACCCCGTACCTAGGGTGTCGCAGTGACGCCTCCGTACCTAGAGTGCCACAAATGTCTGAGTGCTAACCCCGTACTTAGGGTGTCGCGGTGACGTCTCCGTACCTAGAGAGCCACAAATGTCTGAGTGTTAACCCCGTACCTAGGGTGTCGCAGTGATGCCTCCGTACCTAGAGTGCCACAAATGTCTGAGTGCTAACCCCGTACCTAGGGTGTCGCAGTGACGCCTCCGTACCTAGAGAGCCACAAATGTCTGAATGCTAACCCCGTACCTAGGGTGTCGCAGCTGTGATATCTCCATGTCCGGAGTGCCGTACCTGGCTGAACTGATCTGATATCTCCATACCCAGAGTGTCGTACCTGGCTGAACTGATATCTCCATACCCGGAGTGCCGTACCTGGCTGATCTGATATCTCCATACCCGGAGTGCCGTACCTGGCTGAACTGATATCTCCATACCCGGAGTGCCGTACCTGGCTGATCTGATATCTCCATACCCGGAGTGTCGTACCTGGCTGAAACTGATTTGAACCAATGTGGGCCACGCCCCTGGAATGCCATTCTCGGCAGAAACTGAAACTGATGTCAATGTGGGCCTCGCCCCCAGAATGCCATTCTCGGCAGAAACTGAAACTGATGTCAATGATTCCACTCAGCGTATTGCAATTCCTCTCACGAGATCATCTCTGATAATTGGATATATTTTCGTCCTCAACGAATGCTTGATGTCAAAGCCAGAGAATCTTCAAAGTACTCGATATGCTCAACTCCGATCGTCTGAATAGGTTATCCAAACTAGACTCCTAGTGTGTGTGTGCCAAGGATCTTTCACAGCTTATTCCTTAAGCAAGCCAACTCGATAATTTCGCTTCGGAGAATCGGACCAGTGGGTCTAACCAACCTGAATGTCTTAATCACATTCTGTGATTACTTCAGCATATTTAACATGATATGGTCTTCTGTATTGCACTCTTGTCTCTTTCTTTTCATTCGGAACTCTCTCTTTTTTTCTTTTTTTTTTCTTTGCTTTTCTCTCTCTTTTTTTTTTCTTTTTTTTCTCTTTTTCTGACACACCTACCCTTTAAGGTAGCATTTCTCCTCATGGTGGTCCTAATACTCGCCCATGGGTAGCTTCACGCTTATCGGTTATAGGCGGTTTTTTTTTTCTTTTCTTGCAGAGACATTTCTGTTATTTCTGACCATATCATGTATCATAGCATCTGTAATCCAGGGTGGACATCCAGGCAAACGGTCATTCACCGATCCTCTGTCTCTTCAGCTAGTCATCTCATCAACCACTCAGGCTTCCATTGTTGAGATCCCGTATTCAGGTGCTTTATGAGTCTAGTCGAGATCAATCTATTCAGCATACCGGCGAAGAACACTTCCAGCACTCATCATTTCTAAGGCTTCTACCTATAGCACACAATGTCATCACCGGACATATAT
>SKCR01008247.1:0-31652 GCA_019454045.1 Zanthoxylum bungeanum | reverse complement strand
TAACTAAAAATCTAGAGAAATGGATTTCTTTGAAGACAAGAAGTATTGGGCACAGCTAGAGGTCCAAAAATGAGGGAGTTGAGGATACTCAACAAAGAGCTTATGAAACGAGAATGAGGTGGTACCTTTTAGTAAAGAACGTAAGACATTGAAGCCACGAATTCTGAAGCAGTTTACCTAAGTATGACAAAAGGTATGATGCATGAGTTATGAGTTAGATATTAATAATGATGGAGCATACCATATGCTTACTAATCAAGTGGTAAATAATCAGTCGGGCATTGGGCTTTATTGTTAAGTCAAAAAGAATTCTCGAGGACACAGTATAGTTTTAGCAAAGTAAGAGTTCACATAGACAAATTAGTGTACAACTCTAGCTAAGACTTCCAAGTCATGACATTCTAGATTCAGCATAATCATCACATTGACTTGTGTTGTAATGTTAGCACACGGAAATTCATCGGGAAGTGGTATTAAATAGTTGATAAAATGAGATGGGTATATAGTCAGTTAAAGCTGGTGATTATAAGAACCCATGAACTTTGTGACCTATGGAAATATCCCATGTTTAAAGAGGATTCGAGGACGAATCCTATTTAAAGAGGAAGAATTTGTAACAACCGGTAGTCTCTACTACTATTACATTGTAGTACTGTGGTATTACGGGACGAAGGTAACATAATATAAAGTATGTTGGGACACAAATACACTAATGGAACGACTTTGGGGACAATCGATATATTCTTCGAAATACCGATGCGGAACACAATATAATATTCCACTCCGGACAGCCTATGGTATTTGGGCAGTAACTTTTTCATAAGAATTCCTATTTTTATGAATTTTATATAGTCGGAAAGCTAGGATCGAGATCTATAACTTCCGCATTGAAATTTTTTCAAATTTTAGACCAAAATATGGTCAACAATGCAAGTTAAAAATATGGATGAATAGTGAATTCGGACCTAACTAGAAGATTCTAAAATTTTCTCCAAAAATCTGGTTTTTCTTTAAATTAAAACACCCCAATTTAATCATTTGAGCCCTATTAAAAATAGAAATATTATTCACTCATTCAAAAAAAAAAAAAAAGACGTGAAAGTGAGGAAGAATGAAATAGAAGAAAGAAGAAGAAAAAGGAAAAAGGAAGAAGGAAGAAGAAGCAAGTGCTAATCATAAAAACATGCAATCAGATGATACAACAATCAGTTCAGTTTGAGGGAAGTACAATTAAAAATCCTAATGCCCACATCAGTAACTTCTTGGAAGTTTGTGGCACATTCAATTACAACCGAGTAGGAGAAGAAGCAATACGTCTGCGTGTGTTCCCATAATCCTTCAAAGACAAAGCTAAGGCTTGGCTCCATTCACTACCAGTACGTTCCATAACCACTTGGAACAATCTTGCCACCAAATTCCTTCTAAAATACTTTCCCCATGACAGAACAACAAAGTTGAGAAATGACATCACATTATTTATGCAACATGACTCAGAATCCCTCTGTGAAACATGTGAAAGATACAAAGAACTACTCCGAAAATGTCTTTACCATGAGATTGCAAAGTGGCTTCAAGTCCAAACCTTCTACAATGGGCTTTATGGATTGATGAAAACCACAGTAGATGTTTTTGCTAAAGGAGCATTAATGGAAAAATGAGAAGATCAAGCTTGCGACGTAATTGAAGAAATGGCCAACAACAACTCATTGTGGCCAACAATGAGGAGCATGGTCCATCGAATAGCAGGAATCCATGAAGTAGGGGCCAACTCAGCTGTGAATGCCAAGTTGGATCAAATCTGCAAATACCTAGAAACTCTTAGCATGCAGGTTAATGCTGGATCCACAAGTTCACCATATGAAGGAGCACTAGAGGCAGAATCTTATAAAAAATATGATGAAACTGTAAACTATGTCAGCAACTTCAACAGACAGTGAAACAATCCATATTACAATACCTACAACCCAGGTTGGAGGAATCATCCCAATTTTTCATGGAGCAACACTTCAGGACAAAGGAACAATCCACCACTCGGATTCCAATAGCATAATAAAGGCCAGGATTATGAAAAAGAACCATGAATAGCATAATAGTTTGCCCAGCTGAAAAAGTAAGAAGTAAAATATGACGCTTTAGTAGCTGTGGTTCAAAATCAAGCAGCATCTTTGAAGGCACTGGAGAATCAAATGGGACAATTGGTCAATGCTCAGAGTTACAGACCGCAAGGTACCATTCTTAGCAACACATAACCAAATCCTAGGATTAGAGGGAAGGATCAATGCCAAGCCATAATTTTGAAAGCGACAATGAAATCAACAAAGATGTTTGAGTCAAGACATCTACTGATGAAGTTCCAAAAGACAACAGTGAGGCAGAGACAATGATCAAGAATGATTTGCTCAAGAGACAATGATCAAGAAAGATTTACTCCACCTCCACCTTTTCCACAACGTCTTAAGAAACGCAAACTGGACAAACCATTTGCTCGATTCTTGGAAATTTTCAAAAAGCTGTATATCAACATTCCATTTGCAGAAGCGTTAGAGCAGATGCTCAGTTATGTTAAATTCATGAGAGATATTATGTCACGAAATCGAAGATTGGGAGATTACGAGACTGTAGCACTGACAGAAGAATGCAGTGCCATCATTCAGAGAAAGCTTCCACCAAAATTGAAGGATTCACCATCCCTTGCACTATCGGAAACCATTACTTGGGTATGGCTTTATGTGATTTAGGTGGTAGTATTAACTTCATGCCTTTGTCTATTTATAGGAAACTGCAGCTTAGAGAACCAAATCCCACCTCAATCACTCTCCAACTTGCTGACAAATCACTCCCATTTCTGAGAGGGGTAGTGGAAGATGTGCTGATCAAAGCCGACAAATTCATTTTCCCAGCAGATTTCATTATCCTGAACATAGAGGAAGACAAAGATGTACCCATCATCCTCGGGAGACCATTATTGGCTACAGGTCGAACCATCATTGATGTACCAAAAGCTGAACTAACCATGAGGGTGCATGACCAAGAAGTGACATTCAATGTTTTCAAAACCATGAAATTTCCAAATGACGAAAGGGAGGAGGAATGTTTCAGACTTGATGTAATAGATAGTATCATCCAGAACACAAATGCAATGCAACTTTCCACTGACAAACTAGAAGCATGCATCACCAACATGACTGAGAAATAATTAGATGATGAGATTCTGGAATGTATCAACTATCTTGATAGAGCCTCTTACTTCAGATCGAAATCACATGTGGATAGCTTGGAACTATAGAAAATGAAGCGAGTCAAGACCTTGATAAAAGAACCACCGCATCTGGAACTAAAACCACTTCTGAACCATCTCAGCTATGCATACTTAGAAAACTCTTCTGATTTACCTATGATTATTTCTTCATCGTTAACATGGGTGCATGAAGATAAGTTATTGAGAGTATTGCATGAGCACAAGAGAGCTATTGTCTGGACTATAACAGACATTCGAGGCATCAGTTTATCATTTTGCATGCATAAAATCCTAATGAATGACTAGTACAAAGCCATAGTGCAGCATCAACGAAAGTTGAATCCAATCATGAATGAAGTAGTAAAGAATGAAATCATCAAATGGTTGGATGCAGGCATCATCTACCCCATCTCTGATAGCTCTTGGGTGAGTCCTATACAATGTGTATCTAAGAAATGAGGAATGATTGTAGTTACAAATGAAAAGAATGAGCTGATTCCAATAAGGACAATTACTGGATGAATAGTGTGTATGGACTACAGGAAGCTGAACAAAGCAACATGGAATGATCATTTCCCATTACCATTCATTGACCAGATGCTAAACAGACTGGCGAAGCATGATTTCTACTATTTTCTGGATGGATACTCAGGATACAATCAGATTGCCATCACCCCAGAAGATCAGGAGAAAACCAGATTCACATGCCCGTATGGTACTTTTGCTTTCTGTAGGATGCCATTTGGACTGTGTAATGCTCCTGCCACATTTCAATGTTGCTTGATGGCCATCTTTTCAGACATGATAGAACAAAGAATGGAAGTCTTCATGGATGACTTCTCAGTGTTTGGAGACTCGTTCGACCAGTGTTTGCAAAATCTGGAAAAAGTGTTACAAAGATGTGAAGACACAAATCTGGTACTGAACTGGGAGAAATGCCACTTCATGATGTAGGAAGGCATTGCCCTAGGACATCGGATCTCACCGAAAATAATTGAGGTAGACAAAGCAAAGATCGAGACAATAGAGAAACTACCTCCACCATCATTCATCAAAGTGATTCGAAGTTTTCTTGGGCATGCAGGATTTTACAAGAGATTTATTAAGGATTTCTCCAAGATTGCTAAGCCTTTGTGCAATCTGCTGGAGAAAGACGTGTCATTCCACTTCACCAAAGAATGCCACCATGTTTTGAGATCTTGAAAAAGAAGTTGGTCTATGCCCTTATAATAGTAGCACTAGATTGGACGCTTCCATTTGAAGTGATGAGCGATGCTAGTGATTTTACTGTAGGTGCAGTTTTGGGATAACGTAAGAATAAACGTTTTCACACAATTTACTACGCCAGCAAAACTTTGAATGAAGCATAACTCAACAACACAACAACTGAAAAAGAGTTGCTCGCAGTTGTGTTTGCTTTTGATAAATTTCGATCTTATTTGCTGGGTCCCAAAGTGGTGGTCTACACAGATCATTCAGAAATCAAATATCTGATCGCAAAGAATGATGTCAAGCCTAGATAGATTCGTTGGGTGCTTCTATTAGGGTTGGTGCTTGGAGTGCCAATCCGGGTCGTATTTATGTCAGATTCATAAATACGAGCAATTCTAATTTTCCATAATATTACTAATTTAATGGTAGCACCCTTGTCTTTTTTACACTTATTCAATCTAATCACGATTAGATATCTGATTAGGATTAGATCGAAACTAAATTTGATTTAGTGATATGTGTATATAAGACAAAGACCCTAGGATTTATAGTATACTGCATAATTACAACGTAGTTTGTAATTGACATTGGGAAGCGCACTATTAATTGTATATCCTTAAATAAATTTCCTAATCATTAAATATCCATAGTCGTAGTATTATCGAGACTGGACATCGATAATGCGGAATAGGCTAGTATTACACTTGTACGCGTTATGCTTAATGGCATAGTTCTCATATATTTAAGTATAGGATACTTATGCAAGTGCATTAGGAGGTTCTATTTACCAATGGTACGGGAATAGCTTCGCTCTGGATAGACCCCTCGGAATCTCATTGGTAGTATGACTATATGTCTATAAGAATCCGAATCATGGTAGGAGTATTTGGTCTTAACTTGAGACTTGCATCTCTAACAGGTTCTGTGTACGCCTCTTCTGGGTATACTGAGAATCGTAGTGTATTAGGTGTGATGTCAAGATGGAAGTATCACTTCAGTCATATGGAGATGATGATCACGCAGGGATACGTAACTGGTACTCTTAAGTACTGTAATCATCAGGATAATATGACTAGGTCATGATTATCCAATTATAGAGACTAGTTTCCAGTGATCCAATATATGCTTCGTACGGGGCAAACACAATTCCAGCCCCAGGCCTAGCATCTGAAATTCGATACTGGATCGTAATAGGCAATACTTTGTATACTACGCCTGATAAAGATTATATATTCCTTTAAAGAATATTTCAGGAGAATTGGGTAGGCACGGAGCTTTGCTAGAAGCCAACCATGTCTTGTAAATCGGTAAGAACGTGGTACCGGGTACGCACGTGCTCAGATAGTCTGATGACCGTATTTACTGCCAACATATCCATGGATCTCTTGGGTCGTTTCCCAAAGATTCACCGATGATATTTGACTCGAACAGAATTAATCTAGGATTAATTGTGAGAGAGAAATTTAATCCGGGATTAAACTACGGTAAGAATTAATATGGGATTAATTATCAGAGGGAGAATTAATCTAGAATTAATTGCGTCAGAATTTATCTGGGATTAAATTCGTCGAGAAGAGAGAACGCGATTAATTTGGAATTAATCGGCAAAATAAATTTATTGGTGAAATTAGATTTTACCATTTAATTAATTGGGCTAAAATAATATATTAGATATATTAATTGAAATTAGATTTCAACGCGAAATTAGAATTGGATTTTAATTCAAGCGGACGAATTAATTTAGAATTAATTCGTAAGCGACTTACGTAATAATATTGCGAGGCATTATTATTTAATTAAATTGGATTTAATTAAGTTGCAACGTCAAATTTATTTAATTCAGAATTAAACGAACCCGGGCCCGAGCGAAGTTGCATGTTGGATTGTCCGACTTAAATTTGGAATTTGAAGTGGGGCCCACCAACTTACATCAATGTGTTTGACACTTGATGGAATTTGGTAATTGGTTGATTGAGTGAAGCTTGGGATTGCTTTTTCTCACTCAAACCAATTCAACACACCAACTATATATTTAAAAAATATGTCAACTTTGGTAGAATGACTCACTATTCATTCTCTCTCATTTCTCTCCAAAAGTCGTGACATGCTCTCTCCCTCCATGGATTTTTGTTTCAAAAATTCAAGCAAGCTAGCACTTAAGGAGACAAATGAAGGTGATAGGGAAGCTAATCCATGAGTTTGGAATTCAATTTTAGGCTTGGAGCTTCTACACATCCATGAAAGTTTTGAATTTTCTCTACCAATCATTGTGAGTATTTCCGCAACTCCTCTTGTTTATTCACACACAAATCACTCTTAGAGATCCATGGCATGTTTTAGGAACACTAACAATGGTATCAGAGCGAAATCTAAGCTTGATTTGGATTCTAGGGTTGTAAACTTTAATTTGGGATTTTATGCTTGCAGTATGTATTTTCCTAAATTGATTGTATGGTTGTGTTTGGATGATGATGAATTGGAATTGTGCATCTTAGAATTTGAGAAAAATTGATTGGATCAAAAATACCCAAATTCACAAGCTTGGCCGATTACTACCCCTAGAAAATGCTCATGGAAAATTTTGAAATTTGACAATTGGATATGTTAAATGCATGAAATGAATATTAATTGTTGGTTTAATTGGATTGAAATCGAAATTGAATGTTATTTCATGATGTTGTCGTGAGTATGTATTAGTTTAATTGGATTATTAAAGCATGATTAATTAGTTTAATTGATGTTTTCCAAATGTTAGTTTAATTAATTAATTATGGCTATTACACTTTAATTAAAATTAATGTGATATTTGGAATGTTATATTAATTAAAATCAGTCTTTAAAATTGGATTGGGCTAATTTTTTGTATTTGGGCTTAATGGACTTGGTTGGGCCAAGTTTGGTTTTGGACAATTGGGTTGGATCCAATTGGGCCCAAAACCATTTCTATAAAGTCTAAATATAACAATTGGGCCTTTAATAATTAATTGGGCCTAATGGGCCAAAATTGATTTTTGGGCAAAGGGTGATTCCTAATTGGGCCTTGGCATCTTGGGTTTGATCCATAATGGCCAAAGCCCACGCCTAAAGAATTAATTAAAAGCCCATTGGACTTTAATTGAATAGTATTGGATACTAATTGGGTCTTTGAGACCTATAAAGATTAGATTTAGAATCTAAATCTAAAAGGCACCTTTTAAAGTGTAATTATTTATTTTGGAATTAAATATGAATTAGTATTGGATACAATTTAAATTGGATTTAAAATTGTAGTTCGATATAATTCAAGAATACATACTTTGAGTATTTATTCTTAAATGAGTTGGACTCGCGCAAATCAAATCGTTGTTTGAACATTGGATGATAATTAATTCAAAGATTAATTAATTGGATTAGATTGATTGAATAACATGCTTTGTGTGAATCCTTGGATGTATTGTATGAATAATGTATATCGGATGGATATTAGAAGGGTGATGGCAATTTTGGAAATTGTTGTAATAAATTAAGAATTTATTAAATTGGACCTGCGTGTCCAGCCTATTATCTCTTTTCTCATTGCATTTCTTTTCTCACCAATTCCCCTCAATACAAATGAGGTTTCTTTAGAAGTATTATATAATTGGGTAGAAGTAAGAATAGTGTTAGCGGGAGAGAGGAAATGGAGAGATTTATTCTAGGAACAAAGTTTGTTATATATCCATCCGCATATCATTATTAATTTTATTCGCGCCTTATTATGCTTTTAAAATGCATGCTTAAGGGTGTATGATGTGACCTAATCAAAGATAATAAATTGGTTGCCAATTTATGCGAAAAAACCTCATCAAATATTAAGCATTTTTCCTTCCATTGAGTGGTTCCCTATCAAGATCCAAGATTGGCATTGGTTTGTTGGCCAAAGTCAAGACCTTTGTCCATCGCGGATGTGTTTGAACCACGTAAGCTTTGTTCCATATCGTATGTCTTAGGCAGTTGTGATTTTTTGGCCAAATTCAAGGTCGCTTCTAGTTCATTAACTTCGATTACGAAGTTTTCCCACTATCAATGGGTCCCGCTTAACTGGAATCATTAAGCTTGTTGAGCCAAAGCCAATGCTTAGTTGATTCAGAGGAAATAGGTCATGAAATATATTAGATATATTTACATATATTGTATATATGTTTCGGACTTGGAGGTCCACCTACTGGATCTAGGAATTGGATGGGATCCAATTGATCTTAAAGATCTACCTAGTTAAGTTTCATACAACTTGTTGGCCAAAGTCAAGTTGGGTGTTATTTAACGGGATCCTAGCCCACTAGGAAAGTAGGTTTCCCGAGTACTCCACGGAGGCTTAGAGGCTCGCCGAAAAATAGTGGGAGGCTAGTATTAAATTTACAATTTCGTTTAGATACTTGCCAATACGCTCTCTTTTATTTTAATTTATCGTTGTTATAAATATATTAGTTGGACTAATATTTAATATTGCTTTCGTTGAACAGTTGGACTGTGCAACACACTACTTCATTTGTAGTTGGTTATATAGTTGGACTATAGTAATCATTACATTTGATTGTACCCGAAATTATTGATTGGATAGTGGGACTATAGCAATCAATGTACCTGAAAGATTAGCGTAAAAGAACATAATCCTAGGTGAAAATATCTTTAACGGCGTAAATTTTCAGATTGGGAATTGAATCTCAGGATAGTCCTGGAAGCCAAGAGAAAACTCTTTCGCTCGCGTATGTCAGATGGTATATATGTCGAACACTAGGTGTTGCAGATGATTGCTGACATGGAAGAGCTAGATTAGCTGGTTATTACCTACGAGGCCGAGACTTCTATAGATTTGATCTTACAGTCTCTGCCCGAATACTGGGGCGGGTTCGTAATAAACTAAGAGAAAACTCTTGGAGAGTTAATGGCTATCCTCAAGGAGGCAAAGCCAGAGCTTCTAAAAGAGCAAGAAGCGCAAGGCGTATCTTACTTCGACATCCCAGAAGGCCAAGGCTTGGCCGAAGGCTTCTAAGGGTGTGGAAAAAAAAAGGGCAAAGGCAAAATCGTCACAGTCTTCTAGGAAGACAAAGGACATATCCCAAGATGTCTGCCTAAATTATGGCAAACAGGGTCACTGGAAGCGTGACTTCCGTATGGACAAGGCATACATGAAGGAAGTGAAGGCAGATAAGGCTCCGACTTTAGGCATGTTTGTTATAAACGTGTCCACTACTAGATTTAAAAATTAGATTTTTGATACTGGATGTGGTACATACATATGTACTGATGTGCGGGATCTACTGATTAGCAGGAGGCTGGCTTCAGATGAGATCAACCTGCGAGTCAAAAACGGGATGAGAGTCGTTATTTTGGCTGTGGGAACCTAAGTTTTGGAACTGCCATTTGGGCATGTACTTAAATTAGCAACTGTTATAATGTACCTAGTGTGACTAGAAATATTATCTCTATATCTAGTTTAACTCGTTGCGGGTATACCTTTATGTTCCAGAACACTGGGTGTTTTTTTTATAAAGATGATATTGAGATATACACATTAGATGTCAATAACAGTATTTATATTTCGAATATAAATGAATCTCAAACATATAACATGACAAACAAAAGGCTAAAACTGAGTAAATCAGATGAGACTTATTTGTGGCATTGTTTTCTATGACACATTAACAAGAATCGTATATCCACTCTTTGGAAGAATTGATACTTGGACGAATTCGATTCCAATTCAAATGACTTCTGCGAATCTTGTTTATTACGCAAAATGCCTAAAATGCCTTTTAGCGGTAAGGGTGTACGTGCCACCGAACTGTTAGCCCTCGTTCATGGTGATATATGTGGGCACATGCCTAGCCAGGCTAGAAGTGGATATCAATACTTCGGAACCTGTACGAATGTTGCATCGCGTTATGGTTATGTGTGTCTTATAAAACACAAGTTGGAAACATTTGATAAATTCAATGAGTTTCGACACGAAGTAGAGAAAACAAACCAGCAAAAGTATTAAAACATTATGGGTGGACCGTGATGGAAAATACTTGTACAATAAGTTTCTCGATTACTTGAAAGAGTATGGTATTCTTTCACAATGGACTCCTTTCGGAACACCTCATTGAGTGGTGTATCCGAACGGAGAAACTGAACTTTGTTGGACAAGGTAAGGTTAATGATGAGTCACACTGAGCTATCAATTTCCTTCACGAGATACGCATTGAACAATGCAATACTTATTTTGAATAAGATTCCGACAAAGTCTGTTGGACAGATTCCATATAAAATATAGACAGGAAAGAAACTGGGTTTCTAATTCCTGAAGATTTGGGGATGCTGGGCATATAATTAAACGTTTGGATGGTACCAAACTAGAACCCAAATAGGATAAGTGCCTATTTATAATTGGTTATCCTAGGGAAACCATTTCCACAACCTATAAGAGAATAAAATATTTATTGCTCTCCATGCGGTTTTCCTTAGAGGAATTCCTAAATGCAGTGGAAAGTGGGAGGAAAGTAAAACTCGATGAAAATCAGAGTAATACTGTTCCTGGCACCGATCCCTAATGGAACACGAACAGTTCATCAGGGATGAGACTGTTCCAAAATATTCTAATACACAAGAATCGCGTAGGTCGGAGAGAGTCAGAAAATAACCTAAAATGTTTGGGTTTCTGATCTCACCTCACGTAGACAATTAGTCTTATTGAGGACAATGAACTGGCTACGTATAAGAAAGTGATACGAGGTATCGACTCTATTTATGGCAAAGTGCCATGAAGTCCGAAATGGATTCCATGTATACAACCAAGTTTGGACACTGGTTGATGTGCCAGAAAGCATTGTGCCTATTGGTAGCAAATAGGTCTTCATGGGGAAGACAAATATGGATGGCAACATACAAACGTACAAAGCTAGGCTTGTAGCGAAAGGGTATCATCATCAACATGGTGTCGATTACGATGAAACCTTTTACCCATTGCCATGATTAAATCCATTTGGATAATTCTTTTTATTGCTGCATTTTTTGATTATGAAATATGACAGATGGACGTCAAAACCACTTTCCTTAATGTAAACCTTTTGGAGGATATTTTATATAACAGCCTGACATTTTTTGTCGTGCCAAAACATGTAAACTAGGTTTGCAAGTTAAATCGATCCATTTATGGATTGAAGCAAGCATTGTGTTCTTGGAACTGACGTTTTGATGAGATTATAATGGAATATGATTTCATTCAAATTGAAGGTGATTCTCGAGTATATAAGAAGGTTAGTGGGAGCGCACTGACATTGGATGTCCTATACATTGATGATGTATTATTTCTTGGAAATAACATTCCCATGTTAATAATCGGTGAAAGCTTAGCTTTCATTAAAATTCTCCATGGAATACTTGGGAGATGCAACATTTATTCTAGAAATAAGGATCTACTGGGATAGATCTAAAAGTTGTGTGCACTCTCTAAGAACCCGTACATTGAAAGATATGTACGCGACCTGGTGTCTCATATGCTTTGAGCATTTGGAGTCACAATCAGGCCGATCCAGGTGATGGTCACTGGATTGATGTTAAGAACATCATTAAGTATCTTAGACGAACTAAGGATGCTTTCTTAAGCTATGGAGAAGGAGAACTTTAAGTGACAGGGTTCACCGTTGCAAGTTTCCGAACCGATGAAGATGACTTTGAGTCGTAATCAGGGTACGTATTTTGTTTGAACAATGGAACAATGAGCTGTAAATCTTCCAAGCAAGATATTGTTGCCGATTCAGCAAAAGCGAATTATATTGCTACAGCTGAGGCAGCAGAAGAAGAATTTTGGATCTATAAAATTCCTGATTAGATTATGAGTAGTTCTGTTAGAAGCTGAGCTAGGCTACAACATAGGCTAAAGAATTACGGTCTCATCAACGATCTAAGTATGTACTTCGATGTTTTATCTGATTTGTGAGATCATACATCATGGCGATGTGATGATCGAATAAACATGAACGACCCGTATATAGTTCAGGTGTTCGACATTTGAGTGATTGGCTATAGGCCAAGTGGGAGATTGTTGGACAATTATGACCCATAGCATCATTATTTTGTAAAGGACATGGTTTTCTTGTACAAAATTAATTATGTGACAAAGGAAATTGCTCTTTTATCATTTGTAATTGGATTACCTGGATATATAAATGATAAAAGTCCATAAGATTAATATCGGATTAATAAGATATGAGACAGTATTAATCCACGAAAGGTTTAATCATTAAATATCCCTAGTCGTAGTATTATCGAGACTAAATATTGATAATACGGAATAGGCTAGTATTACACTTGTGCGTGTTATGGAAGCTTAACGGCATAGTTCTCATATATTTAAGTATATGATACTTATGCAAGTGCATTAGGAGGTTCTATTTACTGATGGTACGGGAATAGCTTCGCTCTGGATAGACCCCTCGGAATCTCATTGGTAGTATGACTATATGTCTATGGGAATCTGAATCATGGCAGGTTTATTTGGCCTTAACCTGAGACTTACATCGCTAATACTTGCGACAATCAGTATACTTTGGTTTTGGTCGTCCAGGGCTTTCACAAGTTCTGTGTACGCCTCTTCTGGGTATACTAAGAATCGTAGTGTATTGGGTGTGATGTCAAGATAGAAGTATCACTTCAGTCATATGGAGATGATGATCACACAGGGATACGGAACTGGTACTCTTAAGTACTGCATTCATCGGGGTAATATGACTAGGTCATGATTATCCGATTAGAGAGACTAGTTTCCAGTGATCCGATATATGCTTCGTACGGGACAGACGCAATTCCAACCTCAGGCCTAGCATGTGACATTCGATATTGGATCGTAATACGCAATACTTTGTATACTACGCCTGATAAAGATTATATATTCCTTTAAAGAATATTTCTGGAGAATTGGGTAGGCACGGAGCTTTGCTAGAAGCCAACCGTGTCTTGTAAATCAGTAAGAATGCGGTATCGGGTACGCACGTGTTCAGATAGTCCGATGATCGTATTTACTGCCAACATATCCAGAGATCTCTTGGGTCGCTTCCCAAAGATTCACCGATGATATTTGACTCGAACATGATTAATCTAGGATTAATTATGAGAGAGAAAATTAATCTGGGATTAATTACGATAAGAATTAATCTGGGATTAATTATCAGAGAGAGAATTAATCTAGGATTAACTGCGTCGAGAATTTATCTGGGATTAAATTCGTCGAGAAGAGAGAACGCGATTAATTTGGAATTAATCGGTAAAATAAATTTAATGGTGAAATTAGATTTCAACACGAAATTAAAATTGGATTTTAATTCAAGTGAACGAATTAATTTAGAATTAATTCGTAAGCGACTTACGTAATAATATTGTGAGGTATTATTATTTAATTAAATTGGATTTAATTAAGTCACAACGGTAAATTTGTTTAATTCATAATTAAACAAACCCGGGCCCGAGCGAAGTTGCATGTTGGATTGTCCGACTTAAATTTGGAATTTGAAGTGGGGCCTACCAACTTACATCAATGTGTTTGAAACTTGATGGAATTTGGTAATTGGTTGAGTGAAAGCTTGGGATTGCTTTTTCTACACTCAAACCAATTCAACACACCAACTATATATTTAAAAAGCAAGTCAACTTTGGTAGAATGACTTACTATTCATTCTCTCCCATTTCTCTCCAAAATTCGTGACAAGCTCTCTCCCTCCATGGATTTTTGTTGCAAAAATTCAAGCAAGCTAGCACTTAAGGAGATAAATGAAGGTGATAGGGAAACCAATCCATGAGTTTGGAATTCAATTTTAGGCTTGGAGCTTCTACACATCCATGAAAGTTTTGAATTTTCTCTACCAAGCATTGTGAGTATTTCCGCAACTCCTATTGATTATTCACACACAAATCACTCTTAGAGATCCTTGGCATGTTCTAGGAACACTAACAGTATCCTCCACACTTTGATGGTAATCACGTCACGGATTTATTTAGATCAGACCTCTGCATGTTCGTTGAGTGTTGACTGATCCTCGGGATATCATGTGCGTATCAAGATAGGATCTGTTAGTTCGGTGTACAGAACATAGGTATTCATTATGGAATTAGCAATCTGTTAAATCTATAGGCCTATGGTACACTGTAGAAGAAAGTTCTAAGTGTTATTTAAGAGATTGCTAATAGAATCGTCGACATGATTATACCTATATAGATTTGACGTTAATATCTATATCTCTGGAATAATCTGAATATCTATGACGATGGGATTATGCGTATGCGATGACCTCAACATGTATGGTTCAACGAGTGTATTAAAACTTTATATTGAACTATTTAATATGTATTCTTCAATTGTCATTTGAATTAATTATCAATCACATTAATATTTTGTCATAACATGTAGTTAATCATGTGAGATCATAATTAGATTTTCCAATTATTTAATTGCTTCCTATATTTTATCGAGCTAGCACGAGGACTAACTGTAGCTTTGAGCTCAATTAATGTTGGTATATTGATTAAAACTATTAAATCAAATATCTTGAATTATTAACTGCATGTTATTTCACTAAAAATATGAACCTAAACTCTCATCACTACAGATATATTTTATATCGAGCCACGCCGGCGTCCATTGATATAATCACTACATATGGATTGATCATTCACGAGTATCTTATAATTAGAATCAGATAATAATGTCTTTTATACCCCTCAAAGTATTTCTTGTATCTTAAATACCATTGATTCTCTAATGAATAATTAATTCACAATTATTATGAATTTTATTTTTCTATTTGTAATAGAAAGATTCGAGTACTGTAATTCTTCAAGTACTGAATTGATCCTTAAGAAATATACTCTTCTAATTCTCAAAAGAATGAGTGGATTACATATTTATGTAAAACAACCTCAGCTATATATCAAATCATTCCTCCAAAGTACGAAGTTATTGATCGGGATTGCTACACCGATCTCACCCTTATAAACCAAATGGCATAGCCTGCCATGTAGGAGTTTATAGTTTACTAAGGATTAAGATTAATCCATATATGATCATCTATTAGACTGAAATGAATTTCTTTATTTAATGGATATTAAAAGAAATTTTTTTCTGTTTGGGTCCAATCATATATCATTACATCATATAAGGTGTCTTCATTCTCATGTCACCACACGAAATATCCTAGATCAAGATTGTCATACAATTACAGAATGGAATGTTGTTGTAGATTAACTACAAATAAAGTATCGATCTTTGTTTACTCATTATAGACTATTTTATATTACTAATTTCATACTTAAATCATCTTGTGTATGACACTCATAAACTAAGTCTGAAAATATATTAGTAATCAAGGGCTTGCATGACACTTTATAATATGCGAATTTAAAACAAACAATTTGATAAATAAAAGTGCATCATTTATTTATTAAAATAATTCCGTTTATATAATACATGATGCTCTAGGGTATATATCCCAATAAAAATCCTACCTCTTGACTTATATTTGTTGGGGTTTTTAACGGTATTACCAGGTAACGCAGCGGAACACGAAAAACTAATTTTTTACGATTTCAATAGTTTTTATTGAGTAATTAAAATAAACTAAGTTATTCTAATTACTCGAAACTCAAAAATTCAGTTTTTACCCAAAATCCAAAATTTTCTCAAAATACTGTGGGATTCCAATAGTTTACATTTTGATCATTTTAGTCCTAATTTATCAAACACAAGATTAGGTGATTTTCAATCACTACTAAAATGATTTATACATGTCATATACGTCAAAACACAACTAATACACAAAATCCCAATTTTCCTAGAAGTTGCTGAGAGCTCCCTAAAGATTGGATTTTGTTCATTTTGGTCCTAGTTTCTCAAAACAAGTTTAGATGATTTCCAATCAATACCAAAATGATTTATATATCTCATATACATCATAATACAACACATATATGAAAAGCCCTAATTTTGGTTGAGGTAAGAACCCTAATTTTTAAATTATTCAAATTAACAAAAATTGATTCAATACAACACTTTAATCTAATCTCTACAACATCAAACAAGTCTCGCCACTTTGAAACAAATAAATAACAATTTTAGGTCATCAATGAGTGGCTTAACAACTCTATAATGGAAAACAAGTCATCTAATGACTTAAAGAGAGCTTATAAACACTTAATAAGCTTTCTTTGATAACATACATGCTAAAATCTTTCATTCAAGCTTCCAGCATCCTTATTACCAAACCAAGAGAGTACAAAAACAACAAGGCATCACATGTTGTAGCTAAGAACCATATAAATATTTTTCTAGTTAAGGAAAAGTTGAAATTACTTACTAATCTTCAAGTTTCCATTGAATTTCTTATTTGCTCTTCACTTTTTCTCTCAACTTTTCTTTTTGTAGTATTTGGAGGCTTAACCTTAAGTGAAAAAATGAAAAAACATAACTCTTAAATACATAGGGTTGAACGAATTTAAGAGAAAAAAGAAAATATATATTTTCCAATTTTTCAAACAAAATAAAGAAGTCAAAATCAGTTTGATAACATTTTCTTTAAATTCAAAAGTCAAACATTTGCACTTTATTTATTTTCAAATTTAAATATCAACTTAGATATTTTGTATTTCAATTACTTTAATTATTTAACAATTAATTAATTAATTAATTAATTAAATAATCCAAATACATATATTAATGATATATGTCAAATATCATAATTTGACAATTAATTAATGTGTATTTAATAAAATCATATATTAAATACAAATACATATTAATTTGGAAATGACAGAAAGACCTTTATGCATGTATCTTTCATTTACCAGTTAAACAATTTATAAATAATCAATATTATTCATAAATGTTGCCCTAGTACTTTACGAGTATATTTCATTAGTAAGACTCTCTAAGTTCGGACATATCCATCACGAAATCCAATTTCATATCCATAATCTACTCACCCGTAAATTATGACGACCACAGATAAACTCACTGAACCATACAGGTTGTGGTCATGGCATACGTATAATCCCTCCGTTACAAGTATCTAAATTATTCCAAAGATATAGATATAAATGTCAAATCACTATAGATATAATCCCTTCGATGTTTCTACTATCAATCTCTTAATAACACTTAGAACTCACTTCTACGGTGTACCATGGGTCCATGGATTTAACAGATGCTAATCCTATATTGAATACATATGCACTGTACACGGAGCTGACGGATCCTTTCTTGACACAAACAAAATATCTTGAAGATCAGTCCACACCCAACGAACAAGCGGAGGTCTGTATTGGACAATTATGACTCATAGCATCACTATTTGTAAAAGACATTGTGGTTTTTGTACAAATTAACTATGTGACAAAGGAAATTATTATTTTATCATTTTGTAATTAGATTACTTGAATATAAAAATGATAAAAGTCCTTATGATTAGTTCCGAATTAATAAGATATGAGGCAGTATCAATCCACGAAAGGTTTAATCATTAAATATCCATAGTCGTAGTATTATCGAGACTGGACATCAATAATACGGAATAGGCTAGTATTACACTTGTGCGCGTTATGAAAACGTAACGGCATAGTTCTCATATATTTGGGTATTGGATACTCATGCAAGTGTAATATGAGGTTCTGTTTACCGATGGTACGGAAACAGCTTCGCTCTGGTTAGACCCCAAGTGTAGTATGACTATATGTCTGTGGGAATCCGAATCAGGGTAGGTGTATTTGGTCTAAACCTGAGACTTGCATCACAAATACTTACGACAATCAATACGCTTTGGTTTTGGTCGTCCGGGACTTTAACAAGTTCTGTGTATGCCTCTTCTGGGTTTATTGAGAATCGTAGTGTATTGGGTATGATGTCAAGAAGGAAATGTTACTTCAGTCATATGGAGATGATGATCACATAGGGATACAGAACTGGTACTCTAATATGTTGCAACTATCGGGATAATATGACAATGTCATGATTATCCGATTAAATAGACTAGTTGCTAGTGATCTGATATATACTTCGTACGGGGCAGACACAATTCCTGCCCCAGACCTAGCATGTGACATCCGATATTGGATCGTAATACGCAATACTTAGTATATTATGTCTGGTATAGATTATGTATTCCTTAAAAGAATATTTCGGGAGAATTGGGTAGGCACGGTGCTTTGCTAGAAGCCAATCATGTCTTGCAAATTAGTAAGAACGTGGTACCGGGTACGTACGTGTTCGGATATTCCGACAAACGGATTTACTGCCAACATATCCAGGAATCTCATGAGTCGCTTCCCAAATATTCACCGATGACATTTGACTCGAACAGAATTAATCTGGGATTAATTATGAGAGAGAGAAAATTAATCTAGGATTAATTACGGCAAGAATTTATCTGGGATAAAATTCAAATAGAAGAGAGAGAACGATTAATTTGGAATTAATCGATTAAATAATATATTCGATATATTAATTGAAATTAGATTTCAAAGCGGAATTAAAATTGGATTTTTATTCAAGCAAGCGAATTAATTTAGAATTAATTTGTAAGCGACTTTAATATTTAATTATGTCGTAACGGAAAATTCGTTAATTCGGAATTAAACGAACCCGAGCTCGAGTGAAGTTGCGCGTTGAGATTGTTCGACTTAATTTCGGAATTTATAAGTGGTGGGACCCACTTGACTTACATCACTAATTTGACTAGTGATGGAAGTAGTTGATAATTGAGTGTAAATCTTGCATTGCTTGCTTTTCACTCAACATAAGCTCAACACACTTTGTAATATTTTATTCATTTGGAATGACATATACCAAATTTGATTTGGTAAATGATATTAGGTTTTTAGAAAATAAAATACAAAAAAAATTGAAAAAACTCTCTCCTCTCTCTTTAAGCAAAAGACGTAAGCCTCATCTCCATCCATTGAAGTTTTGTTTCAAAATTTCAAGTGAGCTAGCACTTCAAGGAGTCATTCAATGTGTTAGGGAAACTAATCCCTTAAGTTTGGAACATAATTTGGAAGCTTGGAGTTCAACATTCATACAAAAGTTTTGAACTACATCCATCAAGCCAATCAATGTAAGTTTAATTCCGCATTCTTATTTTGATTATTCACACATCATTTAATGTTAGAAGATCCTTGGCATGTTCTAGGAACCCAAAAATGGTATCAAGAGCCTTTTCTAAGCATGAAATGACTTTAGGGTTTATATACTTTAATTGGGGTTTTTATGTTTTGAGCATGATTTCTTCAAATTAATTGTTTGGGTGAGCTTGAATGATGATGAATTAGATTTATGCATCTTAAAATTTGAGAAAATTTGATTGGATAAATTTTTCCTAATTTCCCATGCTTGACCGAAACATGAACCCTAGAATGTATCATGGTGATTTTTGATTTTAGACCATTAGATGTGTTTAAAAGCATGAAATAAATTGATTGTTGATTTAATTGGATTGAAATCAAATTGATTGAAATTTTATGCATATTGCCGTGAGTTAAGAAGCATGTATAGATTGATTTTACTTCAATTATGTTGGACATAAGTTGTTTAATTAAAGTCTGGTTAATTTGTTTAATTGATGTCTTGGAAACATTGGATTAATTAATTAATTATGGCATTTACGCTTTAATTAAATAATTGTGATATTTGGAATATTGTGATTAAATAAATTAGTCTTTAATTTTGAATTGGGCTAATATTGTTGTATTTGGGCTTAATGGGCTTTGTTGGGCCAAGCTTGGTTTAGGACAATTGGATTGGATCCAAATTGGGCCTAAAACCATTTCATAAAATCCAAATATAATAATTGGGCCTTTAAATATTTAATTATGCCTAATGGGCCAAAATTGATTTTTGGCAAATAGGGTGATTCCTAAATTGGGCCTTGGCATTGGGTTTGATCCATATTGGCCAAAGGCCATGCCTTAAGAATTAATTAAAAGCCCATTGGACTTTGTTTAATTTGATATTTGATGTTAATTGGGCCTTTGAGACCCATTAGGATTGGATTTGGAATCTAAGTCTAAAAGGCACTAAACTAAGTGTAATTATTTAATTTGGAATTAAATTAGAATTAGTATTGAATACAAATTAAATTGGAATCAAAATTATAGTTCGATATAATTAAAGAATACATACTTTGAGTGTTTATTCTTAAACGAGTTGGACTCGCGAAAATCAAATTGTTGTTTGAACATTGGATGATAATTAATTCAAAGATTAATTAATTGGATTGATTGATTGAATAACATGTTTTGTGTGAATACATGGATTTATTGTATGAATATGTATATCGGATGGATATTAGAATGGTGAATGTAATTTTGGAAATTGTTGTAATAAATTTAGAATTTATTAAATTGGACCTGCATGTCCAGCTTTATATCTCTTGACTCTTTGTATTTCTCTTCTCACTAATTCCCCTCAATGTTAATGAGGTTTCTTTATTGTATTATGTAATTGGGTAAAGTTAGAATAGTGCTAGTGGGAGATAGGAAATGGAGAGATTTGTTCTAGGAACAATTTGTTAAATATCCATCCGCATATTATTTTATTTATTTCACGCCTTATTATGCTTTTAGAATGCATGCTTAAGGGTGTATGATGAGAGCTAATCAAAGATATTAAATTGGTTGCCAATTTACGCGAAAACCATCAATCAATATTAAGCGTTTTCCTTCCATTGAGTGGTTCTCTCTCAAGATCCAAGATTGGCATTGGTTTGTGGTCCAAAGTCAAGATCAATGTCCATCGTGGATGTTTTTGAACCACAAAAGCTTTGTTCCATATCGCATGTATTGGGCAAGTTGTGACTTGTTGGCCAAAGTCAATGTCACTTCTTGTTCATCGACATGGATTACGAAGCTTTTCCACTGTCAATGGGTCCCGCTTAACTGGAATCATTAAGCTTGTTAAGCCAAAGCCAAGGCTTAGTTGATTCAGAGGAAAAGGTTAGGAAATATATTGGATATATTGACATATATATTGTATATATGTTTCGGACTTGGAGGTCCACCTACCGGATCTAGGAATTGGATGGGATCCAATTAATCTTATAGATCTACCTAGTTAAATATCATACAGCTTGTTGGCCAAAGTCAAAGTTGTGTGTTATTTAACGGGATCCTAGCCCACTAGGAAACTATGTTTCCCGAGTACTCAACAGAGGTTTAGAGGCTCACCGAAAAATAGTGAGAGGCTAGTATTGAATTTGCAATTTCGTTCAAATACTTGCCAAATACGCGCTTTCAAATTATTTTCGTCATTTTATATATTTATATTAGTTGGACTAATATTTTATTATTTTTTGTAACAGTTGGACTGTACCCAAAATCGTTAATTGAATAGTTAGACTATTGCAATTAAGATGGCTGGAAATGTCAATGTTAGGGACATTCTCATGGGCGAAAATGTCTTTAATGGTGTGAACTTTTCTAACTGGGATATGAACCTCAGGATTGTCCTGGGGGCTGAGAGATTGCTCTTTACGATAGAGAGACATCTTGGGCCTAAGCCCGGAAATGAACAGCTGCTTGAGCTTGAGCTTTGGGAGACTCACATTGATGAAAACTCAACTGCTCAATCCGTCATGCTTGCTGCAATGACCCCACAATTTCATCGTCAAAATAAGGGATTGGATCTCTATGAAATGATGTTGAAATTGAGAGACCTTCACCGATCTAACCTTAAATCACAGAGGTACAAATTGCAGAAGAAGTTTTTTCACTCTCGCATGTTAGAGGTTACATCTGTTGAGCACCATGTATCACAGATGATTACTGACATCGAACAGCTGGGACAGCTAGGCATAGTCTTCGAGGCTGAGACTTCCATAGATTTGATCTTACAGTCTCTTCCTGACAGCTGAAGCGGGTTCATCATGAACTATAATATGATGAACCAAGAAAATACTCTTGGAGAGTTGATGACAATGCTGAAAGAGGCAGAAAAAGAGCTTTTAAATGGCAAGAAGCGCGAGGCGCACTTCGCTTCGACATCTCAGAATGCCAAGGCTTGGCCGAAGGCTACTGGAGGTGTGAAGAAGAAGAAGAAGAGAAATGGCAAGGCCAAATCATCAAAGTCTTCTGGGAAGGCAAAGGACAAATCCCAAGATGTCTGCCTACAGTGTGGAAAATGGGGTCACTGGAAGCGTGAATTCCGTGAGTACAAGGCGCACATGTAGAAAGTGAAGGCGGGCAAGGCACCAGCTTCATGTATGTTTGTTATTGAAATAAACATGTCTTCTTCTAGTTTTAAAAATTAGATTTTTGATTCTGGTTGTGGTTGTGGTTGTGGTACTCATATATGTACTGATGTGTAGGATCTGCAGATTAGCAGGAGACTGGCTTCAGGAGAGATCGACCTCCGAGTTGGAAATGGGACTAGAGTCGCCGTATTGGCTGTTGGGACCTATATTTTGGAACTGCCCTCGGGGCATGTACTTAATTTAACAGACTGCTATTATGTACCTATTTTGACTGGAAACATTATATCTATATCTTGTTTAACCCAATGTGGGTATACTTTTGTATTCAGAAACACATGGTGTTTTGTTTATAAAAATGATTTTGAGATATGCAGTGCTGATGTTAATAATGGTCTTTATATCATGAATATAAATCAATCTCAAACATATAACATGACAAACAAAAGGCTTAAATTAAGTAACAAGATGAAACTTATATGTGGCATTGTCGTCTGGGACACATTAACAAGACTCGTATATCTACGCTTTCGAAGAGTGGATACTTGGACGGATTTGATCCAAATTCATATGACGTCTACGAATCTTGTTTATTAGGCAAAATGCCTAAAACACCTTTTAGCGATAAAGGTGCATGTGCCACTGAACTGTTAGCCCTCGTTCATAGTGACGTATGTGGGCCCATGTCTAGCCAGGCTAGAGGTGGATATGAATACTTCTTAACTTTATGAATGATGCATCGCGTTATGGTTATGTGTATCTTATGAGACACAAGTCAGAAACTTTTGAGAAATTCAAAGAGTTTCGACACGAAATAGAAAAACAACGGGAAAAGTATTAAAACATTACGATCGGACCGTGGTGGAGAATACTTAAGCAATGAGTTTCTCGATTACTTGAAAGAGTATGGTATTATTTCACAGTAGACTCCTCCTGAAACATCTCAATTAAACGGTGTGTCCGAACGGAGAAAAAAAACTTGGTTGGACATGGTAAGGTCTATGATGAGTCGCACTCAGCTACCAATGGGGATATGCATTGAACAGTGCAATACTTATTTTGAATAAGGTTCCGTCGAAGTCTGTTCAACAGACTCCATATGAAATATGGACAGGAAAGAAACTGGGTTTCTCATTCCTGAAGATTTGGGGATGTTGGGCATACTTTAAACATTTGGATGGTACCAAACTAGAACACAAATCAGATAAGTGCCTATTTGTAGGTTATCTTAGGGAAACCAAATGATATTACTTCTACCACCCATAAAAGAACAAGGTATTTGTTGCTCTACATGCGGTTTTCCTTGAAAAGGAATTCCTAAATACAGTGGTAAGTGGGAGGAATGTAGAACTCGATGAAAATCAGAGTGATACTGTTTAAAGCACCGATTCCTTAACGAAACACGAACAGTTCATCAGGGATAAAATTGTACCACAATCTTCTAATACACGAGAACCGCGTAGATCGGAGAGAGTCAGAAAACAACCTGAGAGGTATGGGTTTCTGATCTCACCTCACGTAGATATTAATCTTATTGAGGATAATGAGCCGGCTACGTATGAGGAAGCGATACAAGGTATCGACTCCGCTTTATGGCAAGATGCCATGAAGTCCGAAATGGATTCCATGTACACCAACCAAGTTTGGACACTAGTTGATGCACCAGAAGGCGTAAAGCCTATTGGTTGTAAATGGGTCTTCAAGAAGAAGACAGACATGGATGGCAACATACAAACGTATAAACCTAGGCTTGTAGCGAAAGGGTATCGTCAACGACATGGTGTCAATTACGATGAAAATTTTTCATCTGTTGCCATGATTAAATCCATTCGGATAATGCTTGATATTGCTGCATATTTCGATTATGAAATATGGCAGATGGATGTCAAAACCGCTTTCCTTAACGGAAACCTTTTGGAGGATGTTTCTATGCAACAGCCTGACGGTTTTGTCATACCAAAACATGCAAATAAGGTTTGCAAGTTAAATCGATCCATTTATGGATTGAAGCAAGCATCGCGTTCTTGGAACCAATGTTTTGATGAGATCATAAAAGAATATGATTTCGTTCAAAACGAGGATGATCCTTGTGTATATAAGAAGGTTAGTAGGAGCGCACTGACATTCATTCTCATTTACGTTGATGATGTATTGCTTATTGGCAATGACATTCTCATGCTATAATCGGTGAAAGCTTGGCTTTCATTAAAATTCTCCATGAAAGATCTGGGAGAAGCAGCTTTTATTCTGGGAATAAGGATCTACCGGGATAGATCTAGAAAGATGCTTGGACTATCCCAGAGATCGTATATTGACAAAGTGTTGAAAATATTCAACATGGATCAGTCTAAGAGGGGATTGTTGCCAGTGTCACATGGTGTCTCTCTATCTAAGGACATGTGTCCTAAAACTGAAGATGAGAGAGACAACATGAGTCAGATCTCGTTCGCTTCTGCAGTCGGATCGATCATCTCTGTCATGATATGTACGTGACATGATGTCTCGTATGCTTTGAGCTGTGTAGTCGGTATCAGGCCGATCCAAGTGATGGTCACTGGGTTGCGGTTAAGAACATCCTTAAGTATCTTAGACGAACTAAGGATCCTTTCTTAGTCTATGAAGATGGAGAACTTGAGGTAACTGGGTTTACCAATGTATGTTTCCAAACTGATAAAGACGACTATAAGTCGCAATTCGGGTACATATTTTGTATGAACAACGGAGCAGTGAGCTGGAAATCTTCCAAGCAAGAGATTGTTGTGATTCAACAACAAAAGCGGAATATATCGTTGCAGCTGAGGCAGCAAAAGAGGCAGTTTGGATGGTCTGTAAATTCCTAATTGGATTAGGAGTAGTTCCGTTAGCAGCTGAGTTCGTTCCTTTGTATTGTGACAATAACGGAGCTATAGCGCAGGCTAAAGAACAACGGTCTCATCAACGATCCAAGCATGTACTTCGACGTTTCCATCTGATTCGTGAGATCATACATCGTGGCGATGTGAAGATCGAGAAGGTCGCATCAGTCATATTGAGATGATGTTCACGTAAGGATACTCATGCAAGTGTAATAGGATGTTCTGTTTACCGATGGTACAGAAACAGCTTTGCTCTGGATAGACCCCTCGGAACCCCATTGGTAGTATGACTATGTGTCTATGGGAATTCGAATCAGAGTAGGTGTATTTGGTCTTAACCTGAGACTTGCATCGCAAATACTTGCGACAATCAATACGCTTTGGTTTTGGTCATCCGTGACTTTAACATGTTCTGTGTACACCTCTTCTGGGTTTATTGAGAATCGTAGTGTATTGGGTGTGATGTAAAGAATGAAGTGTCACTTCAGTCATATGAGATGATATGTTCACGTAGGGATACAGAACTGGTACTCTAATATGTTGCAACTATCGGGATAATATGACAAGGTCATGATTATCCGATTAAATAGACTAGTTGCTAGTGATCCGATATATGCTTCTTACGGGGCAGACACAATTCCAGCCCTAGGCCTAGCATGTGACATCCAATACTGGATCGTAATATGCAATACTTAGTATATTACGCCTGGTATAGATTATGTATTCCTTAAAAGAATATTTCTGGAGAATTAGGTAGGCACGGTGCTTTGCTAGAAGTCAACCATGTCTTGTAAATCGGTAAGAACGTGGTACCGGGTACTCACGTGTTCGGATAGTCCGACGACCGGATTTACTGCCAACATATCCAGGAATCTCATCGGTTGCTTCCCAAAGATTCACCGATGACGTTTGACTCGAACAGAATTAATCTGGGATTAATTATGAGATAGAGAAAATTAATCTATGATTAATTACGGCAAGAATTTATCTGGGATAAAATTCAAATAGAATAGAGAGAACGATTAATTTGGAATTAATCGATTAAATAATATATTCGATATAATAATTGAAATTATATTTCAAAGCGGAATTAAAATTGGATTTTTATTCAGGCAAACGAATTAATTTAGAATTAATGCGTAAGCGACTTTAATATTTAATTATGTTGCAACGGCAAATTCGTTAATTCGGAATTAAACGAACCCGAGCCCGAGCGAAGTTCCGTGTTGAGATTGTTCAACTTAAATTCGGAATTTACAATTGGTGGGACCCACTTGACTTACATCACTAATTTGACTAGTGATGGAAGTAGTTGATAATTGAGTGTAAATCTTGCATTGCTTGTTTTTCACTCAACATAAGCTCAACACAATTTGTAATATTTTATTCATTTGGAATGACATATACCAAATTTGATTTGGTAAATGGTATTAGGTTTTTAGAAAATAAAATACATAAAAAATTGAAAAAACTCTCTCCTCTCTCTTTAAGCAAAAGCCATGAGCCTCCTCTCCCTCCATTAAAGTTGTTTCAAATTTTCAAATGAGCTAGCACTTCAAGAAGTCATTCAAGGTGTTAGGGAAACTAATTCCTTGAGTTTGGAACACAATTTGGAAGCTTGGAGCTCAACATTCATACAAAAGTTTTGAATTACATCCATCAAGCCAATCAATGTAGGTTTAATTCCGCATTCTTATTTTGATTATTCACACATCATTTCATGTTAGAAGATCCTTGGCATGTTCTAGGAACCCAACAGTCTGAGCTAAATAGGTCGGTGACATGACTGCCATCAAAGTGAGGAGGATATCTCATATATCCACTGTTGTATCTCAAGTCAAAGAATCACTATACTACTCGGGAAGATTCTTATTGACGTTGGTGTATCATCCATTAAGAATCTTCGGTGAGTCGTTTAGTATTTTTCCGATATAAACACCTACATATCTATATGAGTCTCCAAGACTCATGGTTCATTGATCAACCATTATATTATATTATAGAAACTTTTATGTCAAACACACCCTAATGTTTATGTTAATCTTTATATATATAAAAGACAATATTCTTTCATAAAGCACCACATATGATTATTATTTTTCTTCATAAAACACCATATATGATTTTTCTTTTGTTTAAAAGATGCACATTATATTCATAATTAGATTCCCCAAATATTTTATTATTATAAGAAAATTACATTTAAATTTTATTTAATTTTTTTAAAAAGAGTGCGCTAGTGTCTATTACAATAGAGGGATAATCACATCTAATTATCTTATAAATTATCATAATGACACTTTAATTTATGCAGTTTTAGAAATACAAATTTTTATCCATATAAATTCAAAAAAATACAGGCGTTAATTTATACCATCAACTATTTATTTATTAACTTGAGTAACTTTTCAGCTAATTTTGAGACAAATTCTTATCATCTTTAGACAATTTTAGAGTATTAAAATCATTTAATATATATATGTATATATTATCGTCAGAAATTAAAACTTATATTCCTAAAATTACAAGGACTAAAATATTATTATAATAATTTATAGAAAGTTAATTTAAAACATTGATAATTAAGCTCGAATCGGATTAAACCACAGTCATCCCCCATCATCGGATTTTATTTTATTTTATTTTTTTGAAACTTGGTTAATAAAAACACCGAATATTCTGAACCCAATAATTTGACACTCACAATTGCTGAGAACAAAATCAAAGAAAAACGAAATTACAAAATCCACCCTTCACTATTCCCTTGAATTTGAACTATTAACTCAAGTGCTTGAATTCAAAAACTATTAGGCTTTCAAAGTTAGAAAATCAATAATCCAATTTGAATGGAAGACATAGGAAGCTGGTCTAAAATAATCTATTATGGTTTAATTAATTTATCAGATCAATGTCAGCTGAACTCTTCTTTCAGTGCAGTACATTTGTAAGGAAAACAACAGATTCAAGGATACTAACGGCATCTTCGAGTTAAACAATTCCCTTCAACTTTCATCTATCAATCCTTTGAGGTTATAACAAGCAATCCCAATGCCCCGATAAGGATATACTGCAAATATGAAACTCTATTAAAATGACATTCATATGAAACTCTATTTTAACGTTTGAACTAAATTTTGTATTTTATTTTCAATAAAACTAAAGAGCAGTGAAAAGTCCTAACTATAAGCCAATTGAGCAAACTGCTATCTGCAGTGAAACAGACAGCAAAAGATAGAAAAATGCTAGTTTCGTACAAAAAAAAAAAAAAAAAAAAAGTTGTTAAAATCCCAGTACAGTTGAGATTAACTAGCTGACATAGAAAGCATCGAGGAGGCAACATACCTTGATGATAGGCTTTTCAGTCATGATAATAGTCACCCAGCCAACATAAGGCAAGAACCTGTAAACAACAAAAAGTAATCAAAATATTATGTGGGAAAAATGAACCATTACTGTTCCTCAAATCATTTTACATTTGTAAAAAAAAAAAAAATGTATAATAGAACATTAGTTTGAAAAAAAAAACATCAGCGTAAAACTCGACTCTTGAGCATGGAGACAAACAGGGATGTCACCTACGGACGTTTGGGCCTCGGGTCCTCAACCAGACCCACCTCTGAATCTCTATGATACATTCCTTAAACCAGCCCATTCCTGAGTTACAATGAGATTGGGCATACTAGATCAAGAGAAAAAAAAATTTTAATTCTCAAGTCCAAGGGAAAAGAAGGAACGTAGAGAAAGGTTGCTTTCTTTTAATCTATACTACACATAAATACATGTATACTTGCTACTTATTTTGATTCCAACAAACTTTAACCAACTATTACTAAGGGGCATTAAGGTAATAAGATAGAGTCAAAGGACCTTGGTTTATGAGTTATCAGAGTATACATGGCCAGATACCTTAAGACTCAAACCCAATTTCGATTTGTGGCATCTTCACTAAATATCTTTAATAAAGTACCATATCCAGTCCATTACGACGAAATTGGAATTATAGGTGGATTACATATCACACTATTGTTCGAGTCTTCTTATGAACTTTAAACACCATCTTTATTGACTAGTGTCACCAATTGCTTGCCACTAAAGCATGGTGCCAATCACAATGTATCAAGAGAATACCAACCATAAAAAAATAAAAAATAAAAAGAATCTTCTATAGTTCCTTTCTGCTCTTCCATCAATGTGGAATTATTTACAGTAAATCATCAAGGAAATGATAAAAAGGTAACCTAGCTGAAATCATTAATAATGAGTTTTCTGCCACCATATATTCATTAATCCATTTTTTGCAATCCAATTCAAAGTTTTTGAACAAAGGTTAGAAGAAGAGCTTTTACCCCACAGCTCTGCCCATAATATGTTGTCGCTGAAGCCAGAGCTGACCTTGAGCGTACAAAAGCCTATCATCCCCATAATTGTTATCTCCTAAGAAAGAAAAATCAATGAAGGAAGAACATTATACAGTGAATAATGGAACCTAGACAATTTCAAAATTAATTGAACTTCATGTCTAGAAGTTTCACCTTTCGTTAGGACCTCAACTTCCCCAGTGTCTTGCCTTTCGTGAACCTGGAACACAATTAAATATTAAGATCCTTAGACAACCATTCAGCTCAAAAAGCAATAGTGCAAAAACAATGTTGAGAAAAGATGATGAGCTCTCATTAAGTACAGGAAGTTCAAGAAGACAAAGGATCCTTAAAAAATCTACAACAATCATGAAAGTAAAATGCTCAATCAATCTACCACCAAGTCCTAGCATAGACTTCTTTAAGAAAATATCACCCATTTAGGGGGAAAATGCCGAGCACACAGTAAGCACATATATATAACCAAGAAGCAGGTATTTACCAACACATATAACCAAGAAGCAAGTATTTACTGGCACAGATAAGCACATCATATGCACCCAGGTAATATCATCAACCCAAGAAGTATAAGATAAGGAAAATATTTACCTTGATAACCCGATGGACAATTGGAATTTCCCGGCCCTGGAAGAAGAGAAAACATGCTTAGAGTATACAACAAAAATATAATAAGATATAGACAAACACGGAATAAGCAAATCCACATAAAAGAGATGAGCATCCAAACGATAAAAAAGCAAGTGAACCCTGTGGTAAGTAATAAGAACAATCACAGGATCATCATAATGTCATCAACCATTTGAAGCACAACTTTGCAAAGGAGAAAAGAAAAAGTTGTATAATTTCTTTTCATGTTTATCTAAATCGTGTTTTATTTTCCCACATATGGCACTACTAAAAAACCAAACAGCGAGATAGATAGTACATTCAATTCAATGCATGACAAGAGCACGCAAAAATTCAAAATTTGTGACGAAAGCTAGAAGAAACAAGGGTAAAGGCGACACAAAAAACAAAACAAGCCTACCAATTAAGAATTTAAAATGAAACTACAGCGAACCAGATTGAAAAAATAAAGAATAATGCTGAAAATAAATAGGCACTTACATCAACATTAAAAACAACAATCTCTCCAGCACGAATAGGATCTTTACTCATATGCAAGAACAAAATATCTCCCTGCATGTCATATGATTGTAATCAGTTAGTAACTTAAGAAATAGTATAGAGAACCCAAATGGGGCTTTAAAGTTCCTACATTAGTAAAATAAAATACTAACATGTGATTAAGAAATATCAAATTACTTTTCATTAGTCTTTCTCCTAAACAATAATATATATGTAACCAAACCACCTAGTTGACTGGAAGTCAGATTAAATTCGACTTTAAACAGTCATATGGTTTTAACTTGAGAGTGAGTGGTGGACATTGGTAAAACGTAATTAAGGTTTGAAGGATGAAATCCTATTTCTTCATTATAGCTAATTAAAGTTTGCACCATCCAACAACTAGCAAATTCCAAATACTATTTTCATAATTTTGTCGCCGGATTGCATGTTTACAGAAATAACATATTATCTGAATGAAAATGTTAAACAATCTACACAATAAAACGACTAACCCTCTTGAAACCAGGTTCCATGCTTCCAGAAAGAACAACAACAACAGGAGATTCACTGCCAGTGATGCACATCAACGCCTTCCATATAATTAAAGCAGATGTAACAATCATACCTGAAA